>JAHRHZ010000054.1:1401823-1444833 GCA_024137785.1 Ginglymostoma cirratum
TCCCTGGACTGACCTATCTCCTCCCTACGCCCCCACCTACACTCACCTTTACTGGCTCTATCCCTGCCTCTTTGACTTGTCTGCCTCCTCTCCTCTATCCATCTTCTATCCGCCTCCCCCTCTCTCCCTATTTATTTCAGAACCCTCTTCCCCTCCCCCATTTCTGATGAAGGGTCTAGGTCCGAAACGTCATGCTCTCCTGTTCCTGTGATGCTGCTTGGCCTGCTGTGTTCATCCAGCTCCACACCTTGTTATCTCGGATTCTCCAGCATCTGCAGTACCTTTTATATCTGTGGTTTACAAGAGTTGTGTTTGACATAATTACTGGAGTCAAAAATTTAACATGGGCTGTTAGCCATCTGTTCTTTTGGTTGGAAGTCAAATGACTTATGGGATAGCAGATAAGAAAAGCTTTTAAGAGATAAAAGGTGGGTTTATGGGCTATAATTGCTGAACAGATTGATTTGGAAGTGGTGTTGTGCTGAAGGTTTCCTAGCAACAGCCTCTGAACTGAAGTCTCTGTTTTCCAGTGGATGTCTAAGTGTATCGGTTGAAGGATCAAGCCTCCAAGAAGCTGACATCAAAAAGCTACATCTCCTTCTGTGTGTTTGAACATGAAACCTTACAGCAGGACAAGTTGCACAGACCTCTCTCTCTCAGGAAAATATCTTCTGGGGAAACTAAATATGTTCCAGAATTCAATATCTTTAACTTCTTGGTAAACTTTGAAAGCTGAATTGTCACTTCTCATTGACTGTCATCTGAACTGAAGTCTGAGCAAACAATCTCATTGAATCTATAGCTATCAACATTGAAGTCTCAACTGTGGAATATTGATTGGACTGTGACAATCTTCCTATTTTCATCCTTTGAGATCAGACATTTGGTCATCGGGTTGTCTTAGCTATTTGCTTTTGTTCTTAAAATATTTATCATCTCTGAAGATTTGTATTGTCTGTCATGTGACTGTGTATATTGATATTAAGGAAATTTGGTTTGATTCCAAATAGTTGCTGTTTTGCCGCTTATTGCTGGAATAAGTTTGTTTTTAACAATTGAAATTTCTGAGTTCTTTGAAAGAACCTAGTGAAAATCTCTTCTATTCTGGATAACAGTAAGAAAGAGGAACAAATTTACTATTTTGATGACAAAATAAAACATTTACACTTTTGGTATGTTTCATGAAGTAATGGGGCTTGATTACCAAAGCACCCTCCTGTTAAGAGTCATAACACCACTCTAAATTACTATGATTTCCTTTTCACATAAATAACAGTCTGGAAGAAGGGAGTAGTCATCTGCAATACTTGACATTTTACATTCCTGAAAGCAGTGCAATGCACAAGTTAGGCTTGTTTAATTTATAATGAAATTAAATGGAAGTGTTGAATGTGGATACACTTTGACGTACTCAATTTTACCCTCTCATTTATAGGGTGGGAGTTATGTCTTAAAAAGATGCAGGATGGTCATCTCTCACACCCTCCATTCAGTGGGGTTTCTGGCTAGACACCTGACACATGTTTCTCTGGTGCAGGGAGAGTAAAGTGATAGGCTTAAAATTCAATGAAGCCAATGCACCAGTCTCCCACACATGTAAAGTTGAAGTTTGCATGTGTTTAATATCTGGGAATTGATTGACCAACAGGCATATCTTAAACTGAAAATGTTTTTCTTACTTTTTGAAAGTTTTATCGGGTTCCCTGACCCAGACGAAATTGAGATGTATGGAGATGACAAGGTCTGTAGTCACCTCTGAGAAGCTAGATTTTCTTGAGAAAGTAATACTGGCAGCACCATTAAATGTGCTGGTCAAGGCAAAAATGGTTCAAACTTTGTACATATCTAGAAGATAGCACTCATAGTTTGGATCTGTACCTATGATGTAAGGTTTAAATGTGGAAACGGAAACATCTGGAAAAATGTAACAGTTTTGTATTGAAGGAAACAGGTGAAAATACAAGAAACATATGAAAACATTCAACATGACATTTAAAGTCTATATGAACAGATATACAGTTGGGTCCCCAAGCTGACTCCACTATTCAATCAGATTGCGCACATTGTGGCTGATCCAATCATGGTCTTTCTTACACTTTCGTGTACCCCCTCCAACTACCACCACCACCAGCACTGCATGCCCCCCGCAAAAAAAACCCGACTTTCTGGGAAGTAGAATTCCACAGACTAATAACACATTGCAAGAAAAACTTTTTTGTTTCATCCCTGTCCTAAATGGGAGGGATCTAATTTTTAAATGGTGTTTTTGAGGTTGAGACTGCCTCAAAGGCAATACATATTTTTGGCATCTGCCTCGCCATGTCCCCTCAGGATCTTATGCGGTTCAATAAAATCACATTCCTGTGAATTCTGAGGGTTTAGGCTGAACTTACTCAATCATTCCTTGTCTGACAACCTTTTCACCCCCAAAACCAGTTAGAATCAGCTGAGTGAACTTCCTCTGAACTGCTTTATATACCAGCATATGAGCAAATAAATTAGAGGCAAGAGGAGACACTTGGCCTCTTGAGCCTTCTCCACAATTCCATAAGATCATGGCTGATCTGATGACTGCACATTCTTGCCTGGACCTTAATTTATTAATAATTTATCTACTGTCTTAAAAGTATTCAAAGATTTTATATCCACTATCTTTTGGGGAAGAGAGTTCCAAAGCTTCATGGCACTCCCCTTGACACCCGTTTCCCTACTCCCCTCACCATTACCCCTGCTCCCATTTACAAGTTATGCTTATATTATTAAATTAGAATAATTTGCACTTATTATTGAATTTTTTTTTGAATAGCATTGTGTTAAGGGAGCTGATAATATATTGCATTATAAATCTGTTTATACTTACTTAAATCTTACAATTGTATACATTGATCGACACCTTTGCAAGAGTGGAGTATGTGGATGAATTGGTTACCTATTTATGAATCATTGAATTCTTACAATGCAGATTAAGGGCATTTGGCCCATTGAGTCTGCACTGACCTTCTGAAAAGCAACCTACCCAGACCCATGCACCCCCATCCTGTAATCCCACATTTCCCATGGCCAGTCCACCTAACCTGCACATCTTTGAACTTCTTCAGCAAACTCTAATAAATTAGTGAACCACAATTTCCTTTTCACAAAAGCCTGTTGACTCTGCCTGATTGTAATTTGATTTTCTAAGTATTCAGCTATAAAGTGCTTAATAATGGATTCTAGCATTTTCCATATCATAGATATTAAGCTAATTGGAAAAAGAAGGCTTCCTGCTTAATGTCTAACCTTTTCTTGAATAGAGCAGCTACATTGTGACTTTCCAATCCACTGAGACCTTTATAGAATCCAGTAGATCAAATATCTATGTCTACACAAATGTAAACGTTTAGTATGAGGTTACACACAATTGCAGGAGAAATAGAGGAATTGAATATTTAAGTAAAAAGCAGCAACACCTGTTTACTGGTACCCAATTCAGGTTCCATCAGGGCCACTCAGCTCCTGACCTCATTACAGCCTTGGTTCAAACACAGACAAAAGAATTGAATTCCAGTAGTGCGTTGGGAGTGACTGCCCTTGATATCAAGACCACAGTTGACTAAGTGTGGCATTAACCTTCTCTGGACTGCCTCCAATGATAGATCTTTCCTTAGATAAAGAGCCCAAAACTCTTCACAGTATTCCAATTGAAGTCTGACAAGTGTCTTGTGTAATCATAAAAAAACTCTTAATTTTATACTCCACTCCCTTTGAGATATAAACCAAAATTCCATTTACCTTCACTACTCCCCACTGATCTTGGATGCTAGTTTTTGAGATTCACTCCCAAACCCCTTTGTCTGTAACTTTTTGCAGTCTCTCTCTTTTTAAATCATATTTAGCTCCTCTGTTCTCCATTCAATGTACATAACTGCACATTTCCTCACATTTTGTTGCATCTGTCAAGTTTGTTGCTCATTCACTTAACCTGTCAATATCACTCTGCACACTTCAGTGCAAAGCGGCCTGCTTGATTGGCACCACATCCACGTCCATGACCACTGAATTTCTGTAGTAGCATTGCATATTATGTACTGAAGATGCATTTCACAAATTCATTAAATCTTCTCAGACAGCACCTTCCAAACCCACAACCACTTCCGTCTAGAAGGACAGGGGGAACATCACTACCAAGTTTCCCTCTAAGTCACTTACCATCCTGACTTGGAAATGTATCACTGGGTCAAAATTCTGGAATTCCCTTCTTATTTGCATTGTGGGTTTACCTACAGTGGTTTGCAGTGGTTCAAAAGGCAGCTCACCTTCTCAAGGGCAACTAGGGATGGGCAATAAATGCTGGCACAGCTAGTTACTCTCACATCCCACAAGCAAATTAAAAGAATGGAGAAACAATGCATAAAGTTACAGCACAGATTTGGGAATAGGGGCAGCACGGTTAGCACTGCTACTCCACAGTGCCAGGGGCCCGGGTTCGATTCCAGCCTCGGGTGACTGTCTGTGTGGAGTTTGCACATTCTCCCCCGTGTCTGTGTGGGTTTCCTCCGGGTGTTCCGGTTTCCTCCCACAGTCCAAAGATGTGCAGGTTAGGTTGATTGGCCATGCTAAATTGCCTGTAGTGTTCAGGGAGGTGTAGATTGGATGGGTTATAAGGGGATGGGTCTGGGTGGGATGCTCTGAGGTTTGGTGTGGACTTGTTGGGCTGAAGGGCCTGTTTCCACACAGGGATTCTATGATTCTTCACACAGATATGATGAAAGGATAGCAAACAAGTTCAACAGGTAGTAGGGGAGGCAAATGGAATGTTAGTCTTAATTTCCAACTGAATGGAGTACAAAAATGTTGAAGTTACACTGAAATTATACAAGTTAGAAAACACCTGAAATGCAGTGAGCTGGTTTTGTTCTCTTGTGTAAGAAAAGGTATGTTAAAATTGGAGGTAGTCCAGAATTGACACATATAAGATTCATAAGGGACTTAACAGGGTAGATGTGGAAAGATTGTTTCCCCTTGTGAAAGAATCTAGGCCCAGGTGGCATAATCTCAGAGCAAGGGGGAGCACAGTTTAGAGACCGATAAGGAGGCATTTCTTTTTGTGAATGTGAGGAATGTGAAGTTGTGGAATTTTTTTGCTGCAGAGAGCATTAAATGTCTTCAAGGCTGATACTGACAGAATTTTAATCAGTAAAAGAATCAAGGGTGATTGAGCAAAGACCGGAAAATGGAGTTCAGGATTATCAGATCAACCATGATCTCATTGAATTGTGGAGCAGTCTTGATGGGTTGATCGGTGTACCTTGGGTCATATGTTTTATAGTCATATTTTTATATGAAACATGTACATTCCTACGGACCAAGTGGTGATCATTGAACTTAGGAGAGATTTAATATGTAACTGCTTTATTCCATCCCTTTCTGGTATTAGGCTTGGAATAATGTCCTTGGTATTAATTTATTAACATTCATATTGTGTTTAATGGAGTATATATTCAGAAGGAAAATGCGACAAAAGAAACAGAATACTTGGAAATGAACTGTGGCTCCATTTTAAAGTACACAAAATGAGTCAGACTGGTATCTATGAGTAAGTTTTACTGCTGATTTCCTGAAAAGCTTAGAAGGAAAAACACAACCACATTAGAATGTGAAGTTGCTTGCTAGATAAATATATGAGTAAACTATTTCAAGGATGTCCTATGTTTAGCCATTATCTTGTGTTCCTAACTAATTTTAATGATAAGGCGTTTGAAAACGCTGGTAAAGAGTCCAGCATGGGGCGAATCGATACACTCGATGTTCCATTCTCTCGTGTCGGTTCTGGCCGGTCGTCTTTTGATCGGCTGGTTACGTCTGTCGTGAGGACTGCTGGGAATTGTAGGCACTGGGCAGCCGGAAGATGGCGGATGGAGCTGGGAAGCTGCAGGAGGAGGCGCTCAGGCGGAAGGAGCGGCTGAGGGCTTTGAGGGAACGGCAGCTACAGGTAAACGAGGCCGGGGCAAATGGACTGGGACTTCATTCACCAGCTCTCATCGTTACTCCCCGGTGTTTAACTGTAGGTCTCAGTTTACAACTTGATAAAATAGGGGAATAGCATAACAATCCAATATAATGTTTACAGCCTCCCTTACTTTTAAGATACCACTGCTGCTTGTAAAGGAGAAGATAATACTGATGGATCAAAGTGCCCCCACCAGTTAATAGTTCCATTGAGGCACAATATGCGAGAAAAAAACCCCAACTTGCTTATTCTCAGTGATATAAAATACGAAAAACTACAGGTAGTTCTTCCTGCCTTCTGGATGTTGGTTCAAAACGAAAGAGGTTCACGCTAGAATTAAAATGGTAAACTCAAAGAAGATAAAACTCCAGATCCAGATGTTGTACATCTAAAAGTATGTATCAAAGAGACAGCAAGGACATTACGACTGCTACTCCTGTTATTGTGAGAAAAGGTTTTGCTGCTGGATTGTTGGTTGTAATTCCTATATTTAAGAATAGAGGCACAACATATCCAGGAATTTATAAATCAGTCAGTATAATATTTGCGATAGTTTATATAAAAAAAAACCTTATTGAAGGAAGGAATCAGAACATCAGGAAATGAGAAATACAATAAGGAACAATCAGCATACCTTTCAAAAGGGAAAGTTGTGCCTGACAAACCTTATTGAATTTTTTGAGAAGGTAACAGAGGATTTGCAGTGGCAGTGTAGTAGATGTAACTTATTTGGATTTTCTCAAGTCCTTTCATATGCCCGTAATAGGACAGTGATTAAGATCAGTGAATGTGGAGTCAAGGACAGGTGGCAGATGGATGGCCAGCATGTTTCAAAATGGAAAGCAGAGTGAGAGAGTTATGGGTAGTTATTGCATTTGGGCAGTATGGGGGAACTGATTCTCTATAACAATCACTGATGTTCACAACATAGATCAATAATTTAGACTTTGGAAACAAAAATGCAATGTCTAGTCTTGGTGATTGTTGCAGAGCTCCTCAGCATTGAATATTAACCAGTAAAATTTACAAAGTAGAAATGCAATATTTAAACTTGCAGTAATATAAAAGCAAAATATCATGGATGCTGACAATCTGAAATTTAACTCAGTCTGGCAGCATCTTTCGAGAGAGAAGCAGAACTGATGTTTCAAGTCAAATGACTATTCTTCAGAACTCGAAGTGGAAGAGATGTGTGTTTTTTTGCTGCTGAAAAAGAGAGAGGGACAAGTGGAACAAAAGGACAGGCCTTTAGGTTCTAGTTATGGTTGGGGAAAGTTTTGGGGAGATTGGAGATCCATGGATCTTCAGTGGATCACTAATGAACAAAAGACAAAGGGAGTGCTAATGGTTGTGGAGAAGACAAGGCAATTGATCAAGATTACATACCCAATAAGGGATGGAAACAAAGTTTGAATTCAAATAAAAGCAAAGCTGACTGAATGTAAAACCATAAATAAAAACAATACAGATACTGAGGGATAGTGGAAAAATGGGGACATTGGAATGAGGAAATAATATTAAAATACTAAAATACAGTTACCTGGTCTGAAGTTGTTCTACTCAATGTTGGGTCCAGAAGACTTTAAAGGGGCTAAACGTAAAATGAGGTGCTGCTGTTCCTCCCAGCTAGTGTTGGACTCCACTCGAACACAGCAGGCCAAAAAGAGAAATGTGAGCATGAGGCCATAGTGATGTAATGAAATGGCAAGCAATTGGAAAGTTGGGGATCATTCATGTAGACTGAGCAGAGGCACTTTGCAAAGTGGTGACCCATTCTGCATTTGTGGTCCCCACTGCTGAGACAACTACATTGTCAGCGGTGGATGCAAGTAGATTACATTGAAAGAGGTCCAAGTAAATCATTGTTTCACTTGGAATGAGAATTTGGGCCTTGGACAAGGGAAGACTTAAAGGGACAAGTGTCACGCATTCTGTGATTATATAGGAAGGTGTTATTGGGGGAGGGGAGAGAATGAGATGTTGGGATGATTGAGGTGGACTAAGGTGTTGTGGAAGGAACGTGCCCTTTGGAGTATTGAAATGAGATGGGAAGGGAATAATTGGTGGAGGTATCCAGCCAGAAGTGGCAGTAAAGGTGGAGAATGATTCTTTTGAATGTGGAAAGTAGGAGGGGTGGAAAGGGAGGACAAAGGGAATCCTGTTGTAGTCTTGAGATTGAGGGGAAAGGTAAGGGCAGAAATGCAAGAAATGTGTTGGATGCTGAGGGTCATACAAATCATACTGCAGATGAGTCACATAATAAATAATCTCAAAATAAACTTGCAGAATGAACAGATGAATGAAAATAATTGCATATAAATGTTAAGAAATACAGTTTGGTTGGAGAAATAGAAAAGCAACAATTACTTGGAATTTGAGTCTTGTTAAGATGCAAGAACAAAGGAATGTCAAAGTACGAATACATCAATTACTCAATCTGCAGAGGGTTAGCAAAACCACTAAAAATGCCCTGTTTCTAGAGGGATGGATTTGAAAAATAGAGAAGCTATGTATTAAATTTTGACTGCATCACATTTATAATACTGCCTTTCGTTCTGCTTCCCAGGTTATAAAAAAGATATTGAAGCAATGCTGAGGGTACTGAAAATATTTAGAAAGATGGTATCAGAAATCCCATTGGTATTGAGAAAGGATTGATGGGCTTGGTCCTTTTTTATTAAGATGGCTAAGGGGTGAATTAATGGAGATCTTATGAAAGATTTTAAGCAAGTGATGACCGAGAACATGTTTCCTCTTGTGTGAAGAGACAATGTAAGAGTCACCAAGAAACTCAGGTGAAACTTCAGAGGAAACTTCATGGTGCAAAAACTGATGAAAATGTGGAAATTGCTGTCAGATGGAGTGATCAAAGTAAATAGTATAGATGTGTTGAACTGGGCAAGTGTATGAGAGACAAGAGAATAGAGGATTTTAATACAGATTTAGATGAGAAAAGATGGAAGGAGACTCGAAGCATAGCCTAATTGACTGAGCATGCTATTTCTGTTAGCGCATTGTATGTATGGTGGGTTCTCTTCTCCTTCACTTGACCACTAGCTCTGACACATAATGAGGCCAAAAAAACTCAAATTAAGAGTCTAATGATAGAATTATAGAATCATGCAGTACAGCTCATCGAGTCTGCACTGACAAAAATTACTCTAAATCCACACTAGTTCCACTTTCATGCACTTGGCCCATAGAATTGAATGTTAATTAAATGGCACATCAGGCTTAAGGGGCTGAATTGCCTTCCTCCTGCCCCTAGATTTATGTTCTTATATGAGGAAACAGTAAATGAGGTGGAGAGAAAGCTGAGTCATGGCCAGAGATGCCTGGAGTTCACAGCGGACTAAATATTTTGGCCAACAAATAGTGATGCAGTGGAAGGAGATGTGGGGATGAAGAATCTCATGTAATAGAAGATGATCTGATCAATGGAGGGTATATTCAAGAAAGAAGGGTTGTTTCTGACAGCATGGATGCTTGGTTGGTCAGTAAGAAAGAGGTTTGATCACTTGGGGACACATGGTGTATGCTATCATTTGGAGGGTTTTTTATTATTATTTGGTCATGGGATGAGTGCCACCAGTAAGGGTACTACTCATTGCCTGTTCCTAAGTACCCTTGAGGAGATGGTAATGAACCTTCTTGAATTTCTGCAATCTGTACGGTGTAGATTCACCCACAGTGCTGTTGGGAAGAGAATTCCATTTCTTTGATCCTACTACAGTGAAGGTTCAAAGATACAATTCCAAGTTAGGATGATGTGTGGGTTGGAGGGGAACTTAAAGGTGCTGTTCCCATATGTCTGATGCCCTAATACTAGGTGGTGAAATTTGTGCGTTGGGAAGATGCTGTTGAAGAACAACTTTGGGTTGCTGCAGTGCACTCGTAGATAGTACATGCTGCTGCCTTTGTGTTCTGATGGGATGGAAGAAAATGTTCAAGATGGTGAGTTGCTTGAGATGAGGTTTTGATAGACACTTGACTATTGGGAGTGGGGTTGTAACTATTGGCAAGGGCATTCTGAGGAGGAAATTTTACTGGGCTGGGAAATGGGGGAGGAAGATTTGATTCAGATCTCTTATTTGATCCTGTTACTCATTTGGCTTTATCCTGTGTCAGTTCTTGGTTTGAAATTACCTCAGTTGTAATATTCTCATCGTTTTCGCATTCTCCGTTGCTACCTGCTCCTTAACTCTGCAATGTCCTCAAAGTTTACAACCCTCCGATTCTGTATCCATCAATTCCGGACAATTTTAATTTGTTAACAGGCAGCAGGGCATTCATTCATGCTTCGAGCTGAAGGTCTGACATTTCCTTTCTAACTCTCTCTGACCTCCTTAAGAATTTCTTTGAAACCTATTTCTTAACTATCTTAGTATTTCCTTTTGTGTTTTTTTGATGAGCTCCTTTGGATATTTTCTGTCATTAAACAACAATTGACATTAATAGATATTTTCAATCAAGCTATTCATGAAACACCTGTGGGAGATGGTAGGACTTAACATGGGCCATCTGACTGAGAGGAAGGAATACTACCACTTGCTCAGGAGACCCCCTGTACAAATGACATTTAGATAGTGGGATGGGATTCAACAAGAGAGAGCATAGCCTTTTAGTGGAAGGTGAATTCAGGTAAATAGATGGGGATAACGAACAGTGCATAGAAATTCTCAGTCTGGGTTCAATAGTAGTTTTATGTTAGTGTCAGCTCAGACTCTAAGTTTCAGCAGGGATCAGTAATAATTTTATATAGTGGTCTTTTTGTAATATTCACAATTTCACAAGGATGTTTGTACTTTTGCGTAATACATCTTTTTTAACTTTTCTTTAGAAGTTTGGGTTGTAGCTGTCGCTGATGAGAATGACATTTATTATCAATGTTTACTTGATCTGAGAAGTTAGTTGATACAATTGAGAGCAGTTCAGAGTCAGTCATCTTCAAGAGTTTCTGGGGTCACATTTGCCAGGCAGGGTAAGTGTGCCAAGTTTCCTTCTCCAAAAGCCAGTGGTGAACTAACTGAATTTTTACAACCAGGCACAGCTTTGTGGTTTCGTTCACTTTATATGAGAATTTTTAAAAAATCAAATTATCAATAGATGAATTTGAATATATTCTCTGGATTATGATCCTAAGAGACCGTCTTTGCATTTCTGCAGGGACTTATTAGAGCAAAATCTCTCAATCTGCTTCAGTGAAGTGTAATGACTATTCTTACATCGGTGCTAGTTGTTTTTGATCAGCAATTCCTCTCAATGGGGCAGTGAGTTAAAAGGGTAGTTTATTTTAAATTATATTTTGAGGAGAGAATGTCGACCAGAAGCTCAGGAAGGTTCTCTTCTTATTGAGTGTTATGCAATATTGCATGTGATTGCTTGTGCTTATGTTGCTTGAAGTATTTGAAAGATGCCAACTGTGACCATACGCAGCTCCCTCAATGGTGCGTCTCGCATCAGCCTGGATTGTAAACTCAAACCTCTGTTGTGTGGCTGTGTGCACTAGAGCCATCTGACTTAGACTACCACAGTTAGCCAAGCTGACAGTTCATTGGTTTAGCTAATGGCTTCTCCCTGGAACGTGGGTGAACGTGAAAAGGAAGTAGTTAGTGTGCTGCTGCTGTTTGTGATAAGGTCTAGTTTGGACTGTGGTTGAAAGAGGAAGTCGGTGTTACTGCATTGTTGCAGTAGATTCAAATCATGTAAATACAACAGTACTTTCATCTGACATTGGAGAGCTTGGAATGATCAAGAAATATTTCGCCCAAGGGAATGTATGTGGAATTTTGTTTTCTTGCAAATGGATGCCACTTTGTAAAAATAACTTTAAAAGCAAAAGGTAGCTCAAAAAGCTACAAAGTGTACTAAAACATCTGTTGGGATAGGTTACTGCCCTTGCTGAGTAGACAAAGCAAGGAAGCTGGAGATATATACACAGTGATTTGTATTGGCAAAGGACATGAGAGTCAATGACGGCAGCTCTTGTGCTTTGATTATCTTACTTTCTTGCCTGTGAATTGTTTTAACACTTGGCAAATGTTGATCCTCGAGTGAAGCATGCACTGTCGGGTATAGCTAAAAGCTGTTTTTACAACCTGTCTTGGCCTCAACTTTAGGTTACCTTTCTCCTACAGCACTCACATCCTTGACAGCAGTAATTCTGTAATTCCTGTTTACTGCTGAAATAGGAGCAATTTTAAGTTGATAGGTTCTGTAATTGTTTACAACAAGGCAATTAAATCAACTGCATATATCAAGTAGTGTTAGCCAAAAAGTCAAATCAAATTCTGTTGCATGTTTTGCAATATTGGGATTTGAAGTCATAATCTGTGGACTCTAAGTTCTAAAGAAGGGTCGCTCTGTTTTCCCTGCACAGATGCTGCCAGACCTGCTAAGTTTTTCCAGCAATTTCTGATTTTGTTTGTTTCAGGCCTTCAGTATCCACAATTCTTTGTTTATTTCGGTTGGCTTTTAGTTCTCTCCTATTATTGCACCCAAGTGTTTAACTGTATTAAGCCATGCTATGTAAATGAAACAGCCTAGACATGCACAGAAGGGTCTATGTCGTCAATTGGGGGTGAATTTGGACACACGTTTCACCGGTGGATTTGGAGACCTAAGCAGTGATATTTACTGATCTGAGTGTAACTATGGCTGGACTAGACAGCAGTGCTTTCAGTGAGTTGGAAAATGGTGGAATATTTTGAGGTTGGATAAAGAGTGACGTCTTCAGGTGAAGTTGTGTTTAAGGGTTTATTGGAAAAAGGAGTAGACCATTTAGCCTGTCATGGAAACAGGACAGATGATGTTAAAAAACAAGCCTTAACGCTTAGTTCCCAATAATGGAGCATTTGAAATAAAATGGATGAATTAATCGTACAAATAGATGAAAACAGGTACAATATAGTTAGGATTGTGGAGACATGGCTATTGGGTGACCAGAGCTAGGAGCTGAATGTTCAGGGATATTCAGTATTCAGAAAGGGAGGAGAGAAAGGAAAATGCGATGGCGTTGCATTGCTGGTTGAAGAGCAAGTTAACACAATAGTGAGCAATGATATTAGCTCCATTGATGTAGAATCTGTGTGGGTAGAACTGAGAAACACCAAGGGGCAAAAAACATTAGTTCAGATCATATTTCGATCCCAAAACTGTAGTTTGACGTTTGGAATTGTATTAAACAGCAAATTAGGGACACTTGCAATTGAGTGATTTTAATCTGCAAATAGAATAGGCAAATCAAATTAGTAACAGTATTGTTGAGGAGAAATTCTGGAGTCTATATGGCATGGTTTTCTGGGCCAATATGTAGAGGAACAAGCCATCCTATACTGGTTATTGTGTAATGAGAAAGAAATAACTGTCAGTCTGGTTGTCTGAGGCCCCTTGGGAATGAGTGACCATAATATGATAGAATTCCTCATCAAGGTGGAGAGTGATGTATTTGGTGCTGAAACAAGGGTCCTGAATCTAAATGCACAAACTGCAGTAGTATGAGGTACAAGCTGGCTATGATAGGTTAAGGAACATTTCTTAAAGAGAAGGTAGAAAGGCAATGGCAAACATTCAGAGTGCATGGGTGAACTGCAATAATTGTTTGTTCTTGTCTAATGCAAAAGTAGAATGGGAAAGATGGCTAAAGAACGGCTTATAAGGAAAATTGGAGATAATACTAGATCCAAAGAAGAAGCATACAAATTTACCAGAACAAACGACAGACCTGAGGATTGGGAACAATTTAGAATTCAGCCATGGAGGGCAAATACATTGATTAAGAAAGGGAAAATAGATTACGAGAGTAAGCTTGCAGTGAACATAAAAACTAACTAAAAGTTTTTATAGGTTTGTGAAGAGAAAAAGATGAGTGAACATAAATGTAGGTCCCTTTTAATCTGAAACAGGGAAATGTATAATGGGGAATAAAGAAGTGGCTGACCAATTAAATGCATACTGGTTCTGTGTTCACAATGGAGAACACAAATGACTGCCAAGGAACACAGGGTTTAGTGAGAGGGAGGAACTAAAGGAATTAAGGGAAATGGTGCTGGGGAAATTGATAGGACTGAGGTTAGTTAAACATCCAGGGCCTGATGATCTACATCCCAGAGTACTTAAGGGAAGTGGCCTGAGACATGGAAGACGAGCACAGTGCATCCACTAAGATTCAGTAGACTCTGGAACAGTTCTTAAGGTACCCCCATGATTTAAAAGGGGAGGCAGAGAGAAAGCCTGGAATTATAAACCAGTCAGCCGTACTTTGGTAGTGGGGGAAAATGGCAGTCAGTATAAAAAATTAAGAGCACAGCACTTGGAAACCAATGGCAGGATTGGACAGAGTTGGCATGGGCTTAAGATAATGAGATCAAGCTTGACAAGCTACTGGAATTCTTGAGGATTTAACTGCTAGATTTTATGTGGAGCTAGTGAATTTGGTTTATTTGGACATTCAGAAGGCTTTTGATAAAGTAAGCATAAGCTATTAGTACATTGAAGTGCATGGAATTGGGGATAGTGTTTTGAGATGGATAGAAAACTGTTTGACAGACAGCAAACAAAGACCAGGAATAAATCAATCATTTTCTGAATGGCAAGCAACGTGTAGTTGGGTGCTGCAGGGATCAGGGATATTAATAATATCCTAACTATATTAATAATTTAGATGAGGGAAATAAATGTAATCTCTTCATATTTGAAGACGACAAAAAGCTGGGTGTGAGGGTGAACTGTAAGGAGGATGCAAAGATGTTTAGTGAGATTTGGAGAAGCTGATTGAGTGGGGGACTATATGTCAGAAGCAGTGTTATGTGGAAAAATGTGATGTTATCCACTTTGGTAACCACAGGAAGGCAGCTTATTAGCGTTGCTATAAATTGAGAGAGGGGTATGTACAGTGAGGTCTTGGTGTCCTTTTACACCAGTTGCTGAAGGGAAGCATGCTAGTGCAGCAGGCAGTGAAATAAGGCCAATAGTATGTTGGTCTTCACAGTGAGAGGGCTTGAGTGTAGCAGCAGGGATGTTTTACTGCAATTATACAGGTCTTTGGTGGGACCACATATTGAATATTATATGCAGTTTTCATCTCCTTATCTGAGGAAGGATGCTGTTGCTGCAGAGGGAATGCAGCAAAGGTATACCAGGCTGATTTCTGATATGAGGAGAGATTGAATTGGCTAGAAATGTATTCACTCGAGTTAGGTAGAATGAGAGGAGATCTCCGAAATTTATAAACTTTGAAAAGGAGTGACAAGTTAGATGCAGGAAGGATGTTCCCAACGGAAGGGGAGTTCAGTACCAGGAGTTGCAATTTAAGGTTATGGGATAAGCCATTTAGGACCAAGATAAGGAGAAATATCTTCACCCAGAGTGCTGAACCACGGAAAGCTGTTGGTCAAAACATAGCAGGAAGGAGTTGGATATAGCACTTGGGGCTAAAGGGACCAAAGGATATACGGAAAGTGGGAAGAGGCTATTGGTCGATCAGCCATGAGCATAATGAATGGTGGGCAAACTTGAAGGGCTAAATGACCTGCTCCTCTTTTGGTGTTTCTATGTCTGTTGGGAGCAGAGGAAATAGGAACTGGAATAGGCCATTTGGATCTTATGACCTGCTCCCTACCCAATGCCACTTTTCTACAATGTCCGCATATTCCTTTCTGGTTTGAATATCTAGAAATTCCTATCTTGAAAATGCTCAATGATTGAGTTTCTACAGCCACTGGGTCAAAAATTCCAAAGGTTTGCTGCCTTCTGAGTGAAAGAATTCCTCCTCATCTCAGTCCTATAATACTGACCCTTTATTTTGGGATTCTGTGCTGTGGTTCTTAATTCCTAACCATGGGAAATAGCTTTTGTGCATTTACCCAATGGAGCTCAGATAAAATTCCATGTTTCAATGAGATCACCTTTTTCTCTTCTAAACTTGAGCGAATACAGGTTCAGTCTCAAGAATTTCTCCGTCTGGGACAACCTTGCCATTCCAGTAATCTCTCTGGGAAGCTTTTCTTGTATGCTTGACAATGTCTTTCCTTGGGTAAAGAGACCAAAACTGTACATACTATTTCAGGCATAGTCTCACTAAATCTCTGTACAATTGTTACTGATAAATCATGGCTGATCAAACTAATTTTCACCTTTGCCTGATAGGCTTTGACTCTATTAGCTAACAAAAATCTTAGTTTCAACATTAACTATTGATTTGGCATCAATTGATGTTTGTGAAAGTGAAATCTAAGTATTTATCACCTTTTGAAGAATTGTTTACTCAGTTTGGGCCTTAGAGGTCTGACTTTTTTTCACTATGTCCTTAGTCCTAGATCCCTCACCTAAGTGAAATAGTCTCTCCAAGTCTATATTGTCTGTTCCACATTAATGAAGCTTTCATCAAGTTTTACTCTCCCTGTAAACTTCTAAATTGCAAAGAATCCAATTGGAGATGGTGTATTTTCTCTTTTTAGCGTAATCCTCAGAATCTGGGCTTTGCTTCCCTCCAAGTCAAGATATCTGCTTCTCAACAAATGGGGTTGGGGCCCCAAGTTGGGTCGTGGCTGACATTTTGGAATAGTGAACGCTGATGTAATAATTGCTGTCATGACACTTTGATCGAGTCATATGGCTGTGCTTCTGTTCAAATGAGCACCTTTACTTGGCGACCCTATCCCTTTCTTACCAGCTCTCACATCCGTCTCTCTCTCCCAAATCTCCACCCTGTTTCACAGGTCACTCTAGCCCCTTAAACCCCCACACGTTCACTGAGGCGTCCCAACAGTTTGCAAGTCTTGAAATAGGGTCACAGTAGAAAGATTTGCAATGAATCATGTCGAGAACTGCACACAGTAATCCAGGTGTTGTGTGATCATGGTCTTGGACAGTTGAAGCATAATTTTCCACCCCTTTCATTCTAGTCCTCTAGAAAGGAAATCTGACCTTGCATTTACCTTTTTGATGATTTTCTGTTCATGGAATTTTAATATTCTATGATTCTAAACATGCCTGGATCCCAGTCGTCTTTTGTTTTCACTATTTAGAATGAACACCTTTTTCAGTTCAAAATAGTTGAATTTATATTTATACATTGAAATCTGTATTTTATCCATTCACTTAATCTGTTGCCATTTCTTCATAATTTACAGTTTTACATTCATTAACAATGTCACCTACACTAATGTATTTGGCAAGTGTTGATAAATGGCAGGCTATCCTTACAATCTAACCCTTCATCTAAGTTGCTAGTACAGAAAATAGTTGAAGCCCCACACAGTTGCTTCTGAGTCACCACTAGTCTCATTCTACCAGTTAGAGTATCTGCCCATTATTCTTTTCTCTGCCTCCTTCCATTCAGTCAATTTCTGAACCAGGTCAATTACTTATTTTCGATTCTGTGAACATCAAAAGACGTTGCCCTACTCGCGACTTCAGAATCTCTCTGAAGAGATATCTGTCGGGCATGGTCTACCCTTTACTGTTTCATGATAACAAGCATGGGGCTGGATGAACACAGCAGGTCAAGCAGCATCATAGGAGCAGGAAAACTTGACGTTTCGGGCCTAAACCCTTCATCAGAAATGGGGGAGGGGAAGAGGGTTCTGAAATAAATAGGGAGAGAGGGGGAGGCGGATAGAGGAGAGGATAGGTGGAGAGGAGGCAGACAAGTCGAAGAGGCGGGGATGGAGCCAGTAAAGGTGAGTGTAGGTAGGGAGGTAGGGAGGAGATAGGTCAGTCCAGGGAGGACGGACAGGTCAAGGGGGCGGGATGATGTTAGTAGATAGGAGATGGGGGTGTGGCTTGAGGTGAGAGGAGGGGATGGGTGAGAGGAAAAACAGGTTAGTGGGGTGGAGATGAGCTGGGCTGGTTTTGGGATGCGGTTGGGGGAGGGGAGATTTTGAAGCTTGTGAAATCCACATTGATGCCATTGGGCTGCAGGGTTCCCAGGCTGAATGATTTGCTGTTCCTGTAGCCTTCGGGTGGCATCACTGTGGCATTGCAGGAGGCCCAGGATGGACATGTCGTCTGAGGAATGGGAGGGAGAGTTGAAATGGTTCGCGACTGGGAGGTGCAGTTGTTTGTTGCGAATCATCCAGCCCCATGCTTGTCATCTCGGATTCTCCAGCATCTGCAGTACCTTTTATCTCCTTTACAGTTTCATGTTGGTTCTTGGTGAGCCAAAGATTTTCAAGATAAGCAGTCACCTTTTTTTAATAAACTACAGTATCTCCTGGCAGATGTTAGACTAGTTTTATAACTAAAAACAGAAACAAAGAATTGTGGATGTTGGAAATCAAATAAAGACCGAAATTGCTGGAAAAGCTCAGCAGGCCTGGAAGCATCTGTAGAGAGACATCAGAGTTAACGTTTCTGGTCCAGTGACCCATCTTCAGAACTGATGGTAGCTTGGGCAAAGTTAGTTTATTGCAGAAGACAGAGTTGGGGAGGGGATAAAGAGTAAATGACAGGTGCAGATAGAGCCCAAAGAGCGAGAAGAACAATTGGATAGACAGAGGTGTGGATAATGGTCACCTGAGGAGAATGAATCGGAATCTGAAGAACAGCGCCTCGTTTTCCGCTGAGGAACTCAACAGCCTCCTGGATTCAATATCGATTTCAACAATTTTAGGGCTTGTGGTATCTTTAACCATGTCCTTATCCCAACCTGTGACCTTGTTATCACATGTCTATTATAACACACAGCCCATTGTTAGGTACTAATAGTCCCTGTTAGTAGTTATCCTGGCTCACGTCTGTCTCAGGATTGCTGTAGTGCTCAGCGATGTTCTTCCAGCTTGTTCTGAGTAGAATGTCATTTTCTGCTAGGGATCTGTACAGCCTTCTGGACTGTCTCGATTTCAACAGTTTTAGGACTTGAGGCATTTTCTCCCATATCCTTACCCCAACCCTCACACACCCAGCTTTATTATTACATGGTCTGCTATCATACACAACTCGGTGCTAGCCACTAATAGCCCCCATTAGTAGCTATTCATTCTCCTAGGCTGACCGTTATCCACTCCTTTGTCTGTCCAACTGCTCTTTGTGTTTGGGCTCTATCTCCACATATCGTTTACTCCTTATCCACTCCCCTCACCTATCATCTGCATAAAAATCAACCTTTTATTAGCTGCCATCAGTTCTGAAGAAGAGTCACTGGACCCGAAATATTAATTCTCATTTCTCGCCACAGATGCTTTTAGACTTGCTGGACTTTTCCAGCAATTTCTGTTTCTGTTAGCTCTAATTCCCTGGTTTTTCTGTCGCATTTCTTACATAGTTTAGTGCATGCACAATTTTCCATTTCAAACAAAGTATTACTGCATGGAAGTAATAGGAATATAGAAGTTGGGATGTCATGATGTGGCTGTACAGGACATTGGTTAGGTCACTTTTGGAATACTGCCTTCAATTTTGGTCTCCCTGCTTTAGGAAAGATATTGTGAAACTGAAAGGGTTCAGAAAAGATTTACAAGGATGTTGGCAGGGTTGGAGGATTTGAGCTATAGGAAGACGCTGAATAGGCTGGGGCTATTTTCCCTGGAGCATTGGAGTCTGAGGGATGACCTTGTACATGCCTCTCATGATTTTGTAAATTTCTACAAGGTGAATAGCCAAGATATTTTCCCCAAGGTAGGGGAGTACAAAACTCGAGGGCATAGGTTTAATGTGAGAGGGGAAAGATTTAAAAGGGACCTGAGGGTCTACTTTTTTCATGCAGATGGTGGTGCATGCATGGAATGAGTTGGCAGAGGAAGTGGTGGAGGCTGGTACAGTTACCATATTTAAAAGGCATCTGGATGGACATATGAATAGGAAGTGTTTAGTGGGACATGGGCCAAATGCTGGCAAATGGAACTAGATTAAGTTAAGATATTTTGTCAGCATGGATGAGTTGGACCTAAGGGTCTGTTTCCATGCTGTACAGCTCAGTGACTCAATGATTCTGTAATGTTAGAAGATTAATCTTAGGACATGTGCAATGTTGTCTCTTTTTTACTCTGAGTTGGAAATGATTTGATTCAGGAGATTTGTTACTTTTTAGGGCTATTAAAGTCTATATGAAGGCAAAATACTGTGGATACTGGAAGTTTGAAACTGACACAGAATGCTGGAGAAATTCTGCAACTCTGATAGTTCCGAAAAAGATTTGCAACAAACTAAAAACGTTAACTCTGCTTCTCTCTCCGCAGATGCCAGCCCTGTTGAGTGTATCCAATATTCTCTGTTTCTAATTTCTTCCTTACTGATATTTTCATAGAATCATGCAGTACAAAAGAAGCTCTTCGGCTTATTGAGTTTGCACGAACAAAACTCATCTAAATCTGTGAACGAAAACAGAAGTTGCTGGAAAAGCTCAGCAGGTCTGGCAGCGTTTGTGAAGAAGAATCAGAGATAGCATTTTGGGTCTGGTGACCTTTCTTCAGAAGAGCATTCTGAGTGAAGTCAGAAAATGAGTCAGAAAAGGCAAATTTGAAGACACTGGGTTGTAGGTAGTTAAAGTCATGACAAGGTGCTAAAATGAAGCAGGATTATGCAACTGCAATCTTTACAAGTTTGGGCTTGAAAAGTGGTTTATTTATCCCACTTTGTTTAATGGAAACTGTACCTTGCAGTATTGACATTGATGCTCAAAGTTGCAAGCAACATTATTGTTTGCACCTTTGAACATGCAATGAACATTTGAAGCAGCCACTCCCTCCCTTTTCTGTCAAATTTAGAGTGTAACTTGATGCATTTTTAATTTAAGATCAGATAGAAACATGTCTTTTCCAAGCAACCATATTATTTCAGTGGTGTATTCCTTGTATTCATTAGTGTGCAGCCTGTTCTTTTGCCCTCTCGTCTCCACAGCAGATGTCTGTGTTATGATGTGTAGGACTAGATCATTTGATTCCTTGAGCCTGCACTGCTTTTCATTTAAATTGTTGCTGATCTGTATTTGAATTCTGTTACCTAGTTTTATTGGATTTGTTAATAGTGTCAGCTGACAAAGCAATATTATTTTCAATTTTGACAAGTTCAATTGATCTCCCCTCAGCTGTCGACGGAATGGAGTTCTGATTTATGCCACTGCGTGACATAGTCTTTCGTGATGTCACTGCTGAGTAGCCTAGCTCAAATTTAATGGCTGTAGTATCTTATCCTTTATCCCCAACAGGAGGAAGTAGGTGCTATCAAATCGGTTAAATCGCTTTAACTACATTAATTAGATTACCAAAGGAGGTAGTGGCATGCTGATAATGCTCTGGGAACATTGACTCGAATCTCCCCAAAGCAGCTCATGCAATTTTAAATTAATTTAAAAAATATGGAGTTACAAGTACAAAGCTAGTCTCGGTAATGGTGACTGTGTGACAAATCCCATTTGGTTGACTCATGTCCTTGAGACATGGAAACCTGCCTTTCTAGTCTTGTCTGGTTTATATGTGACATCGCACCCACTGTAGTGTGATTGACTATTAACTATCTTCTGAAAAGGCCTTGCAAGCCACTCAGTTGTATCAAACTGCTGCAAGCCAAACAAGAAAGTAAACCAGATGCACCATCTGGCATTGACCTAGGTACCAGAAATGACAACCGTGCACCAAGACCTGTTGACCCTGCAAAGTTCTCCTTAGTTATGTCTGAGGACTTGTGCCAGTATCGACAGTACTGTCTCTCCAAAGCAGTGTAGCAACAGCCTGACATATTCAGACTCCTTCTTCAGTCCCTTTATACACAATGACCCAGGCAACATCATCAACAATGGCAGGACCCACCCACTGAAAGTGATATACAGTTGGGAGGGAGTTGCCTTTTAAATCCTCAGCATTGACCCTGGAGTCTTCAGGTATCAAGTCAAACTTGGTCAAAGAAAGCTCATGCTGAGTACCACCTGTAGCTCCAACATGCACAATTGGACTTGGGTTATTTGTCACATAAGTACTAGGCAATGACCATCTCCAATGTGAGGGAATCTAATAATATTCACTTGACATTCACTGGTGTTACCACCACTGAATTCCCCCTACTATTAAAATATTTGGATTACCATTGACAAAGAATAGAACAGGAGCAGTGATGTAAATATGGCTACAGTGACAGATCAGAAGCTGAGAACTGAGGTGAGTAACTCACCACCTGACACCTAAAAGTCTGTACCCCGTCAGATGGATTACGTTCTACTTGCCTAGGTGAATGCACTTCCAACGACTATCCCGGACAATGTAGGTATTTTCTAATGAACCTGTTCCGAGATGTTATTGCACACCTGTGGAGCAACTGGGACTTGAACCCAGGCTCAGAGGCAGGAACACACTCACTGCACCACAGGAGCCTCCTGGGTCCAGGACAATGTGGTCTTTCAACTGACGATCCATAACTCAGTCACGCTCCTATGAAAACACCTTCGAAGATAGATACATTGGAACTCCACTACCAGCAAGTTTGTCTCTATACCAGACACTGTCCTCTCTTGGGACTTTATTGCTTCGCTGATTCAAGTTCGTGAAACTCTCTCTTCTTAAAAGCAGAGTGAGTGTACATGCACCAAATAGATACCTGTTTAACGATAAAGCTCCCTATATCTTTTCTACCAATTAGAGGGGGTGATAAAGGTGAATAGTGTGCTTATTGCCATTGGGAATTTGGATTTTCAAGTGGAAATAAGAGCTATGTGGTTTCAGTTCTGTAGAAGTAATTTTTTTGACATCAGAAATTAATTTGTAATATTGAAGTGAAGACACTGTTTCTAGGAAGCTATATCATTTCACTTAAGTATTTAGCAGATTGCATGTGATGTTAATTGATGAAGTGTTTACAAAGTTAAACATTTATAGCAGACAGAGGAATAGTCCAAGGACGACTACCATTTTGAATTCTGAATCTGATTTCACTTCAGATGAACAACCTCGCCCTAACAGAAGGGCTTTAGTTTCTGAAGATTGCAAACAGACAGTTGACATATTGAAAAAGGGGTTAGGCCATCAGCACTGTAGTGAAGTCTCTTCAGACTTCGACATCAAACTGCCAGTTAAGCAGGAAATTAAGGAGTTAAGGTCAGAGTAACGTTTCACTTGGATAGAGTACCTGTAAAGGATAATGCTGGGAAATTGGTTGAAACTTTATTCTGTTTCTGTCAGGTCTTTCTGACCTCATTAATTTACCTTGTGAGCGCATTTACTAAATAACCACTACAGTCACCAACTGCAAAAATTAAACTTGTAAGCTATCTATTTTGACATGTGCTTGATGAATCAAAGTAAGAGGCTGGTAATTCCACTTAGCTTGTAAGATTTGCAAGATTTCAGTGCAGCAGGAATATCCAAGGTTGGAGTTTCAATCTCTGAATGCAGCAGGAGACTCTGGGGTTGATAATGTGGATGTGTTTAGTTCGCGTGGTTTTAGTTTGGAAATATACTTGTCTCCAATTCAGAAGACTGTCAGTTGAGCTTAGATTGATCACGTGATTCAGGCTGACATCGGGTAGATATTGTCAGAGAACTACTTTATGGAGAATGCTCCTTTCAGATGAGATCCAGAAGTACGGCCCAAGCAGATGCTGAAGATATCCTGGGACCATTTGTGAGTTCTTCTTTATCCTTGGCCAGCGTTCATCCATGAGCCAACATCACACTAATGAGTTATTCATCTCATTTCAGTTGGTGCTAAGTGCACATTGGCTGCTTGTTTACACATGAGAACAGTCACTGCACTTAAAAGTCACTAAATTGAAACCTGTCAGGATGTATCTAACAGATGTGTCAGGCAAAGTATAAATATTTCTTTTATTACTGAAAAAAGCTAGCTACTTTTTTAAAAACAGAACCCAGAGTTTCCCATCAGAAGTTTGTTAGTGTTGTAAATTCGTAGTGATGTGAGAAGTTGCTGCTATATAGAGTATGAAAAGGAAACTTGTGGTTATCCTAACTCAAAACATTTTTGGTGAGTAGCTGCTTAGCATACAGCAAAAATGTTGATGATGGATTTTGAACTTTCTATTTAAACATGGTATGCTTTCCTATGAAAGCATTGTGTATAAGTTTCCCTTTTGCCAACTTCATTGTGATGTCGAACTGACTTTATACAGATCCACAAAAATGTATTATTGTGAACTTGCAGTAGGATACGGGATTTCTCACTTTGCAAGCTAAGTGGGAGGAAGTTGGAGAGAACACAGTATGGAGCTGGAGGAACACAGCAGGCCAGGGAGCATCAGATAAGCAGAAAAGTTGCCATTTCAGGTCCCAACCCTGCTCCTCAGATGCTGCCTGGCCTGCTGTGTTCCTGCAGCTCCATGCTGTGTTGACTCTGATTCCAGCATCTGCAGTTCCTGATATCTTGGGAGGGAGTTGGAGTTGGGGGATGCCTGTGTGCTTGCTTTCCAGTGCAATCCATTTCCTTTATTATACATGGTTTCACAAGTGAGTGGTCTTTCAGGTGAGGATACTTACCTGCTTAAATATAAAACTGCCCCTTAAGCCAGAACCCTGGACCATAGAACTTATACACAATGGGTAAAAGACATTGTCTCCTATTTTGGATAAGCAGAAACTGTGTGGTTTGCAAACCACATGGTGAAGGAAGGATAATGACCAGAACTCCTCCAGTTCAGTTGTGCCATGCAATAGTAAATATCCATCCTATTTCCTGGTTTGGATAACATAATTTACCTTATCCAAAGAATGCCAGTTCAGATGATGGCACTTGACTGCCACCTTTTTCTTCCATTATCTCTAAATGCTTGTACAACATTCAGTAATGGATGAGTAGAAATTTCCTCCAACTAAATGCCAGGAGAATTGAAGACTGAAGCGATTGTCTTCAGATCCATCACAAGCTCTTTTTCCTAGCCGTTGACTCTGTCCCTCTCATGACAGTTGTCTGAGGCAGAACCAATCTGTTCTCAGTGTTGGTGTCTTACTTGATCTGGAGATAACCTTCTGCCTACGCATCCATATGATCACAGAGACTGCCTGTTTCCACCTCCACAACACCTCTCCTTTGTTCCTGCCTCAGTGCAACTGCTACTGAAACTCTTATCCGTGCCTTTGTTATTTCTAGAGTGGTCTGTTTCAGTGTACTGTCTTGATCAGTCTGCGAGGTGCAATCCGATGTAAACATGTCATCCAAATTCTGTTTACTTTATCTTAGTGCGCAAGTCCAAAATCTCTCTACTCATTGGCTGATACTCCCAGTTTAAAATTCCTCAACCTTGCTTTCATATCTCAGTGGCCGATCCTGTTTCGTCTAGACGATTCCATTGTGCTTTCAGTTGCCATGATGTTTCTTAAACGTCTCCACTGTCGTCTTTTTCCTTCCATAAGACTTTCTTTGAAATCTAGCTCACTGGCCAAGCTTTTGGTTATTTGCTTGAACATAATCTTTGTAGCTCAGTGTGAAATGTTGTTCGATAATACTTCTGTGAGCACTTTGGGACATTTTAGTATATTAAGTTCCAATATAAATACAAGTTGCTGTTGGAAGTTATGCGAAAACCACACAAGACCATATTTTCAGCATTGATCAATGTTTGGTTGCCGAGGTGCAAGGGGAGCAGGGCACACAAGAATCAAGCACACAAGGTAGCATGGTTTAAGAAGAGAGAAAGAAGAAAACTTTTTGTTAAATCCTTAAAGGCTGAGAAACTGGCTGTGGAAAATTTGCACAAAGGAAATGGGTTCACGTCAGTAAAAGGCAAACTTCTGTCTGATGAAGACACTCATTGGATTCCTAAATTTAGTACTGGAAATGGCTACCCTGAAATTATCTAAGACACTTGACTCTTATGACCCGAGAGGGGTGAAAGCTTTTTCAAGATGAAAAAGCTAACGTGACCTGAATGAGCTCCTTCAACTCCATTACCTTAGGTGAATGTTAAACGAGGACTGGATGCATAGTTGAAATTAAGAAGAATGACACAGTCAAATCTCACATGGGTAGTGTCCACCGAAACAAGGGGATGAAGGTTTACCCTCGTTGCTATTCAACAAGCTAAATGACTTGAAGCATGGAGCAGAGAAGATCTGTGGGATAATCAAGTTTGAACTGGACTGTTGATTAATATTAACTTAATGTTAAGAGGATTGCCTGGAGACTAATGAGTACATTAGTGCCTGCTAACTTTTTTGGATCCATCAGAATGCTTCTGAACTATTGTGTGTTGTGTGAAGTGTTCTCAGTACAGCTCAACATCAATGTCAACAAATGTTGGAAAAAGAAAAAAGAACTTGGTTTTATATGACACCATGTCACATCTCAGTATTGTTTCTGCCTTTTGTCTACTGTATTTCATTGTATAGTGCGTTATCGAAGGAACGCTTGAAGTGCTAAATATTTTAGAATGTGGAAAAGCTGCAAATGTTCTGGAACAAACAAAATTAAAGGAAGATTTAGATGGAGGTGTACAAAATTATCAGGTTTAGGTAAGCTAGTTCTTAGATCCAAAAATTTTGGACCAAGGTTTTGGGCATTTAAGGTTTTGGGCAAAAGGCATAAGGGGAAATACTACTTATGCAGTGAATGTTAAAAACCTGGAATGTTTCATTGTCTCCATTTTCATCACTATCCATGTAGGCAATCAATGATTTCAAAAGAAAATCGGAGGGAAATATTACAGGTGCAGGCATAAAGCAGGTTGGTGGGACTGACTGGATTGCTATACAGAGACATGGCATGAACTTGATGGATGGAATGGCCATTATGACTCGACACATGAAAATCTTTTCAGCGCCTCCAGCAATGAAGTTCTTTTGAAATGTGTGATTGGCAAATGCAACAGAAATTCTAAGTCATTAATATTAGGGAAGAATGAGATAAATAATAACATCAATTTTAAATTTGTATATGCTGTGAATTAAAAACAAGGATAAAACATTTAGCCCTTCGAACCTGTTCTCCCGAAGTTATATCAGGACTAATCTTGACATCAATTCCATTTGACTATCTTTGAAGCATATCCCTTGATTGCTTACCAAATAGAATTACAGGTGATCCTGCAGAAATAGCTTTCTCGAGAGGAGTTACTGATTCCCACTACAATTTGTTTGGAAAGTGGCTGAGCTATTTTTAAGAATAGGCATTTATGTTCTGGACTTCCCTTACTGCAGGAAATAATTAACACAAAGTATCTCAAAATTTGAAAAACAAATCAAATGAGCAAGCCACTTCACACTCCTGTTATGTAGTGCCTACACAAGTGTTATTTTCCAATAACAGAATGCTGCTCTAAGTCCAAAAAGACATCACATCATTGAGCAACATTGTGTGTAAATTTCAGTAATGATGTAATGTTAGGTACTGAACCGTGCAATGCAGTGATTGGCAGTCATGGGGATCAAATCAAGTAGCATGTTCTTTCAGTTGCTTGTAATCTGTAGAGAAAAGACTGTGCTCAACGAGCCAGTACTTAGAAAGCCCAAAGCAAAATGTCTGTTGTTGGAAATGATTTTACATCTGGGCAATACTTTCTGAACAATCTGAATGCTATGCTTGGTACATAAACAACCAATTTAAGATAACCCATCAACTATATTATGTCTCCTGTACACTTGTTCGGAATGGTGGACTTTCAAGGACTTGTTCTTTGCAAGTTATAGGGTTGTGTTCTTGAATTACACTGGAGCTTGGGAGATACAGTAAACTTTGTGGTATATAATTTTTGTCAGTTTATTCAGTGTGCCATTAAAACAAAGTTTACTGTATTATTCTGTCCGATTATTATAGTTTAATTTATTTACCTGAATGTAAGTATGCTTGTTCAATCAAATGGCCCCACAAAATATCAACAGTTGATTCAATTTCTTCTCAAACACCATGATCTACCACAATGTTGGGGTAGTCAGTTGAGAATGCAAGTGAGAAGGTTGTCTGCAGTAACTTTTATTAAAAGCAAAGTTGTATTATTGTTTAAATGATTTATGTTGTAAATAAAGAACAAAGAAAATTACAGCACAAGAACAGGCCCTTCGGCCCTCCAATCCTGCGCCAATTCGGATCCCCTATCTAAACCTGTCACCAACTTTCCAAGGATCTGTATCCCTCTGCTCCCTGCCCATTCATGAATCTGTCTAGATACATCTTAAATGACGCTATCGTGCCCACCTCTACCACCTCTCCTGGCAACGCGTTCCAGGCACCCACCACCTTCTGCGTAAAGAACTTTCCATGCATATCTCCCTTAAACTTTTCCCCTCTCACCTTGAAATTGTGACCCCTACTAATCGAGTTCCCCTCTCTGGGGAAAAAGCTTCTTGCCGCCCACCCTGTCTATACCTCATGATTTTGTAGACCTCAATCAGGCCCGCCCTCAACCTCCGTCTTTCTAATGTAAATAATCCTAATCTACTCAACCTCTCTTCGTAGCTGGTGCCCTCCATACCAGGCAACATCCTGGTGAACCTCCTCTGCACCCTCTCCAAATTATCCACATCCCTTTGGTAATGTGGCGACCAGAACTGTACGCAGTATTCCAAATGTGGTCGAACCAAAGTCCTATACAACTGTAACATGACCTGCCAACTCTTGTACTCAATACCCCGTCCGATGAGTGGAAGCATGCCGTATGCCGCCTTGACCACTCTATCGACCTGCGTTGCCACCTTCAGGGTAGAATGGACCTGAACACCCAGATCTCTCTGCATCAGTTTTCCCCAGGGCTTTTCCAGTTACTGTACAGTTTGCTCTTGAATTGGATCTTCCAAAATGCATCACCTTGCATTTTCCTGCATTGAACTCAATCTGCCATTTCTCCACACAACTCTCCAATCTTTCTATATTCTGCTGCATTCTCCGACAGTCTCCTATGCTATCTGCTACTCCACCAATCTTAGTGTCATCTGCAAACTTGCTAATCAGACCATCTACACCTTCCTCCAGATCATTTCTGTACATCACAAACAACAGTGGTCCCAACACGGAAACCTGTGGAACACCACTGGTCACAGTTCTCCATTTTGAGAAACTCCCTTCCACTACAACTCTGTCTCCTGTTGCCCAGCCAGTCCTCTATGCATCTAGCTAGTACACCCTGAACCGAATGCGACTTCACTTTCTCCATCAGCCTACCATGGGGAACCTTATCAAATGCCTTACTGAGGTCCATGTATATGACATCTACAGCCTTTCCCTCATCCGTCAACTTTGTCACTTCCTCAAAGGATTCTATCAAATTGGTAAGACATGACTTTCCCTGCACAAAACCATGCTGCCTATCACTAATAAGCCAATTTTCTTCCAAATGTAAATAGATCCTATCCCTCAGTATCTTCTCCAGCAGCTTCCCCACCACTGATGTCAGGCTATAATTACCTAGATTATCCTTGCTACCTTTCTTAAACAAGGGGACAACGTTAGCAATTCTCCATTCCTCTGGGACCTCACCCATGCTCAAGGATGCTGCAAAGATATCTGTTAAGGCCCCAGCTATTTCCTCTCGCCTCCCTCAGTAACCTGGGATAGATCCCATCCAGACCTGGGGACTTGTCCACCCTAATGCCTTTTAGAATACCCAACACTCCACTCCACCCCACCCCCTCATGCCGACTAGAGTAATCAAACATCTATCCCTAATTTCAACATCCGTCATGTCCCTCTCCTCAGTGAATACCGATGCAAAGTACTCATGAAGAATCTCACTCATTTTCTCTGACTCCTCGCATAACCTCCCTCCTTTGTCCTTGAGTGGGCCAACCCTTTCTCCGGTTACCCTCTTGCTCCTTACGTATGAATGAAAGGCTTTGGGATTTTCCTTAACCCTGTTTGCTAAAGATATTACATGATTCCTTTGAGCCCTCTTAATTCCTCGTTTCAGATTGGTCCTGCTTTTCCGATTATTCTTCCAAAGCTTTGTCAGTTTTCAGTCACCTGGACCTTATGTATGCTTCGTTTTTCCTCTCTGCTAGTCTCACAATTTCACCTGTCGTCCATGGTTCCCTAATCTTGCCCTTTCTATCCCTCATTTTCACAGGGACATGTCTGTCCTGCACTCTAATCAGCCTCTCTTTAAAAGCCTCCGACATATCAAATGTGGATTTACCCTGAAACAGCTGCTCCCAATCCACATTCCCCAGCTCCTGTCGAATCTTGCTATAGTTGGCCTTCCCCCAATTTAGCACTCTTCCTTTAGGACCACTCTCGTCTTTGCCCGTGAGTATTCTAAAACTTGTGGAATTGTGATCACTATTCCCAAAGTAATCCCCTACTGAAACTTCATCCACTTGGCCAGGCTCATTGCCCAACACCAGGTCCAGTATGGCCCCTTCCTGATTTGGACTATTCACAGACTGCTCCATAAAACCCTCCTGGATGCTCCTTACAAATTCTGTTCCATCTGAACCCCTAACACTAAGTGAATCCCAGTCAATGTTGGAAAAATTAAAATTTCCCATCGCTGCCGCCCTGTTGCTCCTACATCTTTCCATAATCTGTCTACATATTTGTACCTCTGTCTCACGCTCGCTGTTGGGAGGCCTGTAGTACAGCCCTAACATTGTTACCGCACCCTTCCTATTTCTGAGCTCTGCCCATATTGCCTCACTGCTCGAGTCCTCCATAGTGCCCTCCTTCAGCACAGCTGTGATATCCTCTTTGACCACTAATGCAACTCCTCCACCCCTTTTACCTCCCTCTCTATCCCGCCTGAAGCATCTATATCCTGGGATATTTCGTTGCCAATCTTGCCCTTCCCTCAACCAAGTCTCAGTATTAGCAATAACATCATACTCCCAGGTACTAATCCAAGCCCTAAGTTCATCTGCCTTACCTACTTCACTTCTTGCATTAAAACAAATGCACCTCAGACCACCTGTCTCTTTGCGTTCATCATCTGCTGTCTGCCTACTCTTCCCCTCAGTCACACTGACTTCATTATCTAGTTCCTTATAAGCTTTAGTTACTACCTCCTTACCGTCCACTAACCTCCTCATTTGGCTCCCATCCCCCTGCCACATTCGTTTAAACCCTCCCCAGCAGTGTTAGCAAAAGCACCCCCTTGGACATTGGTTCCAGTCCTGCCCAGGTGTAGACCGTCCGATTTGCAATAGTCCCACCTCCCCCAGAACCTGTCCCAATGTCCTAAAAATCTGAGCCCCTCCCTCCTGCACCATCTCTCAAGCCACTCATTTATCCTGCCAATTCTTTCATTTCTACTCTGACTAGCAGATAAAGTATGACTGTGATGTATATGTGTTCTTACATTGATTATGTGGCAAATTTGATCAAATGGCACACTCCTGGTCTCATAGGTGCCGGTTAATAAAGCGTTTACTGTAGTTAGTTCACAATTGCTTTCTCAATAGCTGCACCTTGCCACTCAATATTCACTTTCCATACTTTGCTTCTGTAATATAAGTTGGTGTGGTCACTTGAAATTTGACATTCCTATATTTCAGTGCACAATGCAAGATTTCTGCATTGTGCCCTCTTCAGTAATGTTTGAAACATTTTCTGTAGTCCAGCCCAGAGAGAAGAGTACACCAGGACCCTGGGAGATTAGTGATATCAGATCTTCAACATTTACATGTTAAGAAATACAGTTTTAACACTTCAGCTGTGCCACATATGTTCCTCAGTGCTGTTGCACTAAAAAGATCAGTCTGTGTTATGTGTTTGCATTCTGAAGTGAGACTTGGATTTACAACTTTTGACTTACTGAGGTGAAAGATTTAATGAGGGAAATAATTCAAAACTCATCAAAAGAAACTTCAAGTATTTCATAAATATATTTGTAAAAAGATAATTATTAGAATAAGCTGAGAACTCAAAGGAGACATCTGTTGATCTGTTAATAGTAGATGTTGCAAGAGCAGGTGAATTCTGAAGAAGATTGAGAGCGAGGCGACCATATGTTATGATTGATAAAGGATAATTTATGAAAATTAGTTGGTCAGAAGGGAGACCTTATCTGATGAGAGACATCCCAGGACACTGAAGAAGGAAACAGCAGAGGCCCTAGCAATTATGTTTTGTGCTTGTACTGAGTGGATGTGTACTGGAGGACTGCTGAGTTGTCATTGTCATATCTATTTGTAGAAAGGAAGTCCAAGTCATTGTAGATCAGTTTGCCATTTGTGGTCATGGAAATTTCAGCGTGTCTAAAATGAAATAAAATACATCTAGAAAAACTGGTTTAAAAATTTTTAAATATTCTTTCACAGGATGTGGGCATTTCTGAGTAGCCCCAACAGTTGTTGCCTATTTCTAATTGCTGTTGAGAAAGTTGTGGGGAGAAGCATTTTTGAGCAATTGCATCCACGCCTACAATGCTGTTAGGAAGGGAAAACACCGCACATTTTTCAAATGGGCAGTTGCGCTCAAGAAACTTAATAGAATTGTTCGAGGAGGTAATATTCATTTTAGGGAAATGCAGTAGATGTGGTTTATACAAATCTTAACGAAGTCTTTAATCAGCTTTCAGGTTGGAGATTAGTAGAGAGAATTGAGAGGATATGAACAAGGGATAAATAACAAAGTGAATTGAACGTTGCTAAAAAGAAGAAAACAGGCTCATTACCAGTTTTCCAGAGTGGTTGGCAATATTTAGGTATTTGACAGGAATCAATCCTTTTCCCTCTGATGACTTGGTTATAGAATTAAATGAGTTATGCAGAATATTTTGAAAGTCTCTAAAAGAAGCTCATGTAATTCCATGTCAGTAGGTCTGAGGTGAAGTTATTTTAGATTATAAAAAAAATCAATTGTAATCTGAATTGAAAAAGGCTTGGTACTTTGGAAGAGCAGGAGGACTTCAGAGTACAACTTCCTAGGACGTTAAAAATAGCACATTTGATTGAGAAGCTAATTTTGATTTTTATCCTGAATTATAGAATATCAAATTTAAAAGATAATGCAAGCCAATACAAACATTTAGTTAATGTACTGTTTTCAGTATTGGACTGACTTTAAAGAGAGTACTCTGAAGACCAACAAGGATGAGAATAGAGATATGAAGATAGGTTTGGAACTTTTTTTATTACAACAATCCATAGTAAAGGGTGCAATTTAGTGTAAAAAATTATGAACATCTGGGATATGTTTTGATAGAAGCAGAACATTTTAGTTGTGCCATGATGCAAGGTTGCATCCAAAACATTTCGAAAGAGCAGGAGACACTTTTTTTAATTCACTTGTGGGACGTTGGTTTAAATGGGCTAGCATTTACTGCCAGTCCATAGTTGCCCTTTTAATGGTGGTGGTGGTGCTGGTGGTGAGCTGCCTTCTTGAACTGTTGGATTCCATATCCTATACACAGATGCACAAAGCTGTATGGAAAGGATTCCAGGATTTTGATGCAACTTAACACATGCTGTTGTCTGTATGGAATTCACTTCCAGGTTTTGTGGTTGAAGCAGAAGCTGTGAATGCTTTGAAGTTAGTTTGGATTTGAAGACAAATGGAAAAATAGATGAAAGGATATGGGAGTCGAGTGAGCAAATATCATTAGGATGAAGTGAATGCTGACATGTACAGGTTGGGCTGAATGGTCAGTTAGCTTACTGTAACACCTGTACTTTTCTGTGCAGGTAGCTCACTCAATGAAGAGGGAAAATCTAACTCGAGGTTGAAAACTAATGAGAATTCCACCCATTGCTACCAACTGCTCTCATTTGGGTTTATTTATAATGAAGAGAACTGCAGATCTTCTCTCGGGTGTCTGTCAGCAGTTTGTTTCTGTGCTTTTAGCAGGACACTGGCAGGAATGCCTCTATGTATTTCCAAAAAAGCTGAAATGGCTTGCTTCCCACCATCTCTGGATCTGAATGTCAAAAGATTACATTGTTTTCCTGACTGTACTTGACCTGTCAGTTTTATATGGTGATAAAGTGAAACTGTCTTATTGTTTATTAAAAATGAGTCATTTTTATTGGAAAGGTTTAGTATTTGGAATAATGTCAGACTGCACTGACCTTGCTGATCTATCTGAAAAATGCGCTTGCACTTTTCTCTCCTGCATGTCCCTTGTCTTGTGATATTTTTTCCATTTTTCTTTCCAGCTTAATAGGTTCTGAGGTTATTTATGTAGCAAATTTACATCGTAAAAACCATGTATTTTTATTTCCTTCAGTTTTGCACTGTGGACTAAAAATGGAAGATACTTTTTTATGTAAAAGAGAACAGGCTGCAATTTTAAAGAATCATGTATAAAGGAGCACCGTGTGATTTGTACACAGTGTTGCTTTCCTCTGGAACAATGAGAGCAAAAGTAGGCTCCACAGAGCTTATGCGTTTAACTGAGGGCCTAATAGCTTGACAACAATGTCTTGATTGGTTCTTGATCTGGTGACTGGCTTGTGTGGGACCAATGCAGCCTGCTAAGTGAGAGTATCAGAAAACCTTCGTGTTGCTCTGTCTCTGTCTGTATGTGTCTCTCTCACACACATTTGAAAACACCAAAAACCCTGCAAATCCTCTGCTGAAGGAGAAATAATGCCTTAAAAGACAATGAAAGGATGAATTCCCAACCAGTAAACAAGAGCAGCAATGTATAAACAAACAACAGCAGCGCGTTAAAAAGAATTAGAATAAACCAAAAGAAACATCTGATGAGCTCCTATGGTCCAGATGGCTATTAAACTGTTACTTTGATTTTTTTATTTTCTTAATTTTCCATCTTTAATATGTATGTTTTGTCTCTTTTAATTGTCATTGGTTAAAGACAGTTTGCTTGTAATACTGCTATGTTCAGTTCAAAATGTGGTGAGTGTTCCCTTTTAACCTGAGTTTGTCAGTCAGGTGAATTGAAAACTGAATAGTTTGACTAAGTCTTCCCATATTTGTGCTGATTCATAGAATAGTGGCACTTGATTTCCAGTGAAAATCACAACCCCAGTGAGTTGTAATGGCACATAAGGGTTGGTTGAGCTAATTTGCCACAGATTGAAAACAGAGAAAAATAATTTTCTTTCGCAAGAACTTGCTGCATTTACTCATTTGGCCAAATGACTACTCATTTCATTATTTTGTTTACCTCTTAAGCAACAAATTGATTGTTAGATTTGTGTGTCACATTAAAATAGTATAGGTATGTTGTCCCAAAACTGACGGTCTCTGGGCTGCAGACTTGCAGAATTTTGGGTTTCTGGTTGGTTGCTTTGAGCCTTGGGTGGTTAAAGCCAGCCCAGGGCAGGTGGGATTGAGAGCTGGATAGGGTATGGGATTAGATAGGTGTGCAAGCATGAGCAAGTCTGGCACCAAATAGTGCCTAGATGAGTTGTCCAGGTAGCATTCTGTTGCAGACTTTGAAAATAATTTCAAATTTTCCAACTGCCATGTGAGAGTTGAAATTTGTCTGGAACATTGATCCAGCCTTTTGAATGACCCCTGAATCATTTGTCAAGACTCTGGTGTTTATAGTGTAAATAAGTGGCCTGGAGCATCTCTGAGTAATGTTTGGACTGACTGTTTGATCTTTGTCTTAGTCATTTGGTAGAACAGAACTTGAATATAGTTTAAAAAGTGGCACATGTTGTTAAAGCTTGTCCTGATAAGTGCAAGATGAAAACGGCAACGAAATGTCTTTTTCAGCAATATTTGACCCTCTTTTAGAAAGCTTTGTTATTTGGCTGACCTTTTACAAATGTATATCTTTCAACTGTTGATTGGCTGAGATGGCATTTTTAACTGCCATCTCAGGCAATCGGGAATATGGTGACTTTTCACTGCCTGTGGAGGAACTGTTCAAATGGTTGGAAGTAAAAAGTAGATTAGTCATAAGTGGATCCAGTAATGTCACAATAAGCTGAGCACAAATAATTCAATGTTGCAGAAAGAATCTTTGAAAACTTCCCATAATTTTCTAATGCTAACTTTTTTGTCAAATCAGTATACGGCCGAGTTCATTGAATTTCTCAGTTTTCCTGTGATCCCTTACCTCATTCGAGGGTGACAGTTGGGTTTCCTGCAATGTTACAGTCATTGTGTAGCAGGTCTCCCCTTCAACAAATGCCCCAGCTGCGGAGTAGAGACCTAGAAGTGAAAACACCTCGCAGGCAAGAGTTGAGAGTTGGGGAATAGGGTAAGACTGGAAACATTTGTTGAAGATACGCATGTGCACAATTTTTTTTGTATGTAGATGTATCTCTTCTCATAAAATGAATAAGCAACTATGCATAACCTTGCTGTAGAAATTCATCACATCTTAACATAACTTTGGAAGGATACATACTGCAGGTTTGTCCCGAGGTTTATATATGTTGTTAGTATCTGCTTCCCAGGTGGAGGAGACTAGAGTTTTTCATCACAATGTCGCTGTGACTAAGGACTGAACTAGACTGTCAGTATTGGTTATGTCCTCAATCCTAGCATGAAAGTCAGTAATATTCACCACAGTTCTCTCCTGGGACACTGTTCCACCCATCCAACTGCTACATGAGATTCATTGTCTCGTGTTCATAGGGTATAGGTAAGGTTGTCATACTCCTACCAGACCACAGGGCTGTTCTCTAATTAGATGTGGTGGTTTAACCTGAGAGCCACTGCACCTCAGGTGAGAGGAGAGGTTGAGAAAGAGTAACCTTCCTGGTAACCTTGGCTGGTGCAGGAATTGAACTCAAGCTATTGGCTACGTTCTGCATTGAAAACCAGCCATCCAGCCAACTGACCTAACTGATCCCCTGGATGTTTACTACTCATATCTATGTTGTCACGGAGGCATTGAGAACTCAGCATTTTGTGTAGGATGGAAGTCAAATTGCATGTACAATACACATTCCTCAAGCAAACCTAAATTGGCATCTGGAATAAATTTATTCATTATATTATTGAATTTCTGTGTGAGGATGCTTATTTCGTGTTGCTTATAACACTTCAGAAAATACTTCACTTACAGTGAGCAAAAGTCAGTGGCCTCTGAGAGGGTGGCGGTATGGGAATAGGATTGGGATGTCCTGAACTCCTGTTATCGGCATTGGATAAATGCAATTTCATCAAGGTGCAAATTGCTAATTCTCAATTTTTATTTACTTCAGTGCAATCTCCAGAACACTCCTCTGCCCCCTGAACACGCACGCGCTTACTGCAATGGGATTCCGCAGAATGCAGGATTGTTTTGACAGCGTGCCTATGTGGCCATTTATCCTGTGTGCTATATTATTTGCAGCATTAATTTTTCATAAGACAGAATAAGATTGAAATCATGTGAGCCAGAACAATGAAGGGAAAAACATGATACATCAACGGCAATTTCCAGATGGTGAGACAGCTGTGATTACACCCATTGTTGGGAAATAGAACCTTAAACAAAAGGAAGCGCAATTGTTGGTAACTGCCAGATTTGTAGATAAAAGTTATTAATTCTATAACCATTTAAGTTGTGCTCCTGAATTAATATGGCCATTTCTGATCAACCATATCAAAGTCCAATCTGCTGATTTAGGAGTTCAAAATCAATTTTGATGGCGAAACTGTTGGACTATTAACTGAAGTCAGACATGTTTATTTGCTTCTACAGTCCACGAGCTTAATCCCTGTTTGTAAATGGACGCATACACTGACACAGGTCCCTATTTATCTTTGTAGCTCTTCATAAACGCATTGTCTATGTCATTGTCTCTTCCTGTTCTCCACCATCCCTCACCCCCAATCCCACCAACTCCCAAGCACCCTACCCCTCTAATCTTAACAACCTTTATCTTTGCCCTTTTATTTTTCTCGGCTTGATCTTTATTGGCTCTCTATCAGCATACACTAGGTAGGGTGCGCAGCTGAACTACAGGAGCTGATCGTGAACACTTTGAAAACAAGGACCGAGTACTTGGCAGTGTTTACTCTTGGAAAAAATCTATAAATGGCTTAATAATTAGTAGTTAAGTATTTAAGGTTTCTATTTTGGAACCTGTGTTAATTATTTTTAAGTAATGTTAGTTATCCCCCAATAACCACCTCTCACCCCTTCCCCTTGGACCTTTCTATGTCTAATTATCAAATACATATTGCTACCTTCCCCAGCTTGTTTCATGATCTTATCTTTGTACCCTCCTCCAAGGTGAGATTCCATACCTTTCCCCTTTCCCACTCCCAATTTCTAATCCTTCTTGCTGCATACAATTGGATGTGGTCATTTGCAGACTTGCTTTATAATTGGTTGAAGTTTTTGAAACATCAGCTTGAATTACATTCTGCCAGGGATTGCTGAATAATACATGACACAATAATTGCCAGCATCTCATGGGCAATAGACAGTCTTGAGAATACACCTGAATAGAAAACCACTTCAATAATCAGAGGAGGTGGATTTCCCTTTTGTTGCTTGAGCTCTGTCTTCCATTTTCTTTTCCCTTCTGTAACTGCTGCTTCTCCCTTTGTTTTTGGTTGCCTGTTTTCTCCACTGTACTCCGATCTCCATTTTTGTTTCTATCTCACCTCCTTTTCTTCTCTGTCACCCATTCCATAGATTTTGAGTTAGATCAATAGTTGAAACCTTTGTATTTGGGAAGAGAAAATTATCAAGCAAGTAGTAATGCACTCTGGGCTCATGTTTTTTCAACTTGTGGGATGTGAGTATCGCTGGCTGGCCAGCATTTAGTAGCTGTCCCTAGTTGCCCTTGAGAAGGTGATGATGAAGCTGCCTTCTTGAACCGCTGCAGTGCACGTGCTGTAGGTTAATGCACAGTACCCTTTGGAGGGAATTCCAAAACCTTGACCCAGTGACACTGAAGGAACAGCGATCTATTTTGAAGTAAGGATGGTAAGTGGCTTGAAGGGGAGCTTGCAGGTGGTGGTATTCCATGTATCTGTTCCCCTTGACCAGTTGTTTGGAAGTGGACATAGGTTTGGAATGGGCTACCTGCAGATCTTTGCTGAATTTCCACATTGCATCTTGTGAATAGTACACACTGCTGCTACTCGGCATCAGAGGTGGATGGATGCTTGAGCGTGGTACCAGTTAGGCGGGCTGCTTTGTACTGGATGGTGTCGAGCTTCATGAGTGTTGCTGGACTTGCCCCCATCTGGGCAAGTGGGGAATATTCCATCATACTGCTGATTTGTGCCTTGCAGATGGTGGACAGCTTTGGGGAGTCGGGAGTTGAGTTACTTGCTGCAGTATTCCTAGCCTCTGATTTGCTTTTGTGGCCACTGTGTTTGTAACATAGAATCATTGAATATCCACAGTGTGGAAGCAGGCCATTTGGTCCATCAAAGCTGCACCAACTCTCCAAATAGGATCCCAGTCCCTGAAACCCTGCTTTACCCATGGCAGTTTAATATGGCCAATCCACCTAACCTGTATGTCTTTGGACTGTGGGAGGAAACCTACGCAGACACAGGGAGAATGTGCAAACCCCACGCTGACAGTCGTCTGAGGCTGGAGTTGAACCTGGGTCTCTAGCATTATGAGGCAGCAGTGCCAACCACTGAGCCACCATGCCCCCATAAATTGCTTATGTAGTGACTCCAGTTGAGCTTTTGCGCTCAGAATGTTGATGGAGAGAGTTTATTGATGGTAACAACACTGAATATCAGCGGGTGGTGATTAGACTGTTTCTTAGTGAAGATGGTCATTCCCTGGCACTTGTGTGGCGCACATGTTACTTGCCATTTGACAGCCCAAGCTTGGATATTGTCCCGAACTTGTTGCATTTGAACATGGGTTTCCTCAATGTCTGAGGTGTTGCAAATGGTGCTGAACATTGCACAATCATCAGTGAACATCCCCATTTCTGACCTTAGGATGGATGGAAGGTCATTGAAAAAGCAGCTGAAGATATTTGGGCCGAGGACACCATCCTGAGGACCTTCTGCAGAGATATCCTAGAACTGAGATGACTGATCAACTATGACTCTCTTCTTATGTGCCCTGTATGACTCTAACCAAGGGAGAGTTTGACCCCTGATTCTTATTGATTTCAGTTTTTCTCGGGCTCCTTGATGCCACAATCAATTGAATGCAGTCTTAATGTGAAGGGCAATCACTCTCACTTCACTTCTGGCATTGAGCTCTTTTGCCCACAAAGAAGAGAAGAACAAAGGAGAAGTACTGCACAGGAACAGGCCCTTTAGCCTTCCAAGCCTGTGCCAATCATCGCTCTTTGACTAAACTGAAAAAACAAACCTTCTGCCTTTATTCGGGCTGTATCTTTCTATTTCCTCCCTATTCATGTAACCATCCAAATGCCTCTTAAATATCGCCAATGTGCCTGCTTCCACTACCACCACTAGTTACCAGTCTCCATTCTGAAAACCACCCTACCACCACTACCCTCTGTCTTCTATGACTAAGCCAGTTTTGTATCAATCTAGCCAACCCACCCCAAATCCCATGTGATTTTAGTTTGTGTACCAATCTGCCACGTGGGACCTTATCAAATGCATTATTAAAGTCCAAATAAACTACATCCACAGCTCTTCCATCATCAATTATCTTTGTCACCACTTCAAAAAATTCAATTTGGTTAGTGAGATGTGACCTTCCCCGTATGAAACCATGCTACCTGTCACTAAATGTCCATTTTCTTCCAAATGTGTGTATATCCTGTCCCTCCGTATCGTCTCCAAGAGCTTCCCCACTGCAGATGTCAGACTCACCATCCTATAATTTCCTGGATTATCCCTACTTCCTTCCTTAAACAAAAGAACAACATTGGCTAATCTCCAGCCATCTGGAACCCTTGCCTGTGGTCAAGGAGGATGTGAAGATATCTGCTAATGCCCCAACTATTTCTTCCCTTGCCTCTCCGAAGGGATAGATCCTGTCTGGCCCTAGGGATTTGTCCATCTTAATGCAATTTTCAAATACCAAAACTTCCTCCTTTGATATTTGAACCAAGGCTGTAATGAGGTCAGGAGCTGAGTAGCCCTGGTGGAACCCAAAACTGCACATCGCTGAGCAGATGCTGCTTGATAGCACTATTGATGACACCATCCATGGCTTTACTGATGATCAACAATAGACTGATGGGGCAATGATTAGCCAGGTTGAAATCCTCCTGCTGTTGGTGTACAGGATTAACACATGGTTATACTGGAAGACTATGGGACGGCAAGTTCTCAAGCATAAGTCTTCAGTACTATTGCCGGAATTTTGTTAGAATCCACAGATTTGAAAGTATCCACTGCCTGCACTACTTGATATTATATGGAGTGAATCATAATTGCTGAAGACTCATATCTGTAATGCTGGGGACCGCTGGAAGAGGCTGAGATGGATCATCCACTTGGCACTTCTGGCTGAGGATTGCTGCTAATGCTTCAGCCTTGTATTTGCACGGATGTGTTGAGTTCTTCTACCTTTTGAGGATGCGAATATTTGTGGATCCTCCTCCTCCTCCTCCTCCAATGAGTTCTTCATTTGTGCACCATCATTCACATCAGGGTGTGGCAGGACTGCAGAGTTTAGACCTGATTGGTTGTGGGATTGCTTAGCAGTTTCTGTCACATGCTGCTTCTGCTGTTTGGCACCTTCACCAGGTTGATACCTCATTTTCAAGTATGCCTGGTGCTGATCCTGGCATGCTCGCCTCCACTTTCCGTTGGTCCCTTGTCTTGATGGTAACGTTGACTAGGGAATACTCCTAGCCAAGAGGCTGCAGATTGTGCTGGAGTACAATTCTGCTGCTGTTAATGGTCCACAGTGCCTTATGGATGCCCAATCTTGAGTTGCTAGATCTGTTTACAGTCTGTCCCATTTGGCATGGTGTTATTGCCACACAACATGATGGAGATTATTGGACAGATGCAACTGGAGCCAATAGATTTGTAAGGTTGAGTAGTCTATCAGCTGTGTGCATTAGGACCCAACCAGCTCAGTCAGTAGAGATGCTGCTAAGCCCCTCCTCTCCCACCCAGATGACATTTAATGCCCTTGCCACTGTCAGCACTTCCCTTGTACTGAGGAGTAGTAATTCATCAGCCAAAGGAGGATGGTATGTGGTAGTCAGCAGGAGGCTTCCTTGTCCTTCTTTAACCTGAAGCCATGAGATTTCATGGGCTCCAGAGTTAATGTTGAACACAATCAGGGCAATTCCTTCCAGACTATATACCACTTGGTCTTCACTTCTGCTGAGTCTGTCCTGCTGGTGGGACAGGACATATCCAGGGATGGGGTTGGTGGTGTCTGGGACATTGTGACAATGAGGTCAAAAGGGTTTAATGACATTGGGGATGGTATATTTGTCCATATACTTGTTGAAGTTAGTTTTCTTTCAGGCACATGCAGAGCAAATATCTGGACAATTGCAAAACCAAGCAAACTTCCTTTCGGTGGACAAGTTGGTAGATCCTCCCTGGATATTGACATTTTGGTGCTAACAGCTCGTTCGTAATGGCAATAGGCTTAACTGTTGGTGTAAACCTATAATCCCATTTCAACACCTTAGAATAATTTGTTATGAATTTATATTTAACACACAATAACTTTGTTCCTTACTATCACAAAATGTAATAGCCATTTTGCCACAGCAACATCCTGCAATGAGTTCAATGAACAGTTTATCTGTTTATTTCTGAGGGAGAAATGTTGACCAGATCATTGGGTTGACTCCAGATTTCTCTTCACACAATCTTGTGTGGTCTTTGAATCTACTTCATCCTTGAACACAACCAGTTGATCAAAAGCAATCTGAGAAGCAGTGGTTGGCCCATTAAATCTGCTCTCACCCTTACCTGAAGGCAATTTGATTGGCAGTCATCAATCCTGTTAAACATTCACTCTGAATGTCATTATGCACAGTGGCAGCTGTGCATACCATGTGCAAAATGCACTGCCACAAACTTGGTAATGCTCCTTCAATAACTGCTCTAAAACTGTAATCTCTGGCTCAAAAAAAACCTCACAGATGCATGTGAACACCAACACCTTCAAATTCCCTCCCAAGTCACACGTCACCCTGACTTGGAACTGTTGGTTTTTATCCTTGTTGCTGTGTCAAAATCCTGGAACACTGACTCCGTTTCATGGCCTGCATAAGCCCATAAGACGTAGGAGCAGAAGTCTTGTGTTCAGGCAGTTCAGCCCATCAAATCTGTTCTACCATTCAATGAGATCATGGCTAATCTGATAATCCTCAATACTACTTAGATAACAAGGTGTGGGGCTGGATGAACACAGCAGGCCAAGCAGCAT
>JAHRHZ010000054.1:1445233-1492781 GCA_024137785.1 Ginglymostoma cirratum
ATGCTGCTTGGCCTGCTGTGTTCATCCAGCCCCACACCTTGTTATCTCGGATTCTCCAGCATCTGCAGTACCTTTTATCTCTCATCCTCAATACTACTCTTCTGTTTTCTCAATTCATTGATTCATTTACTGATTAAAAATCCCTCTATCTCAGTTTTGGATATACTTAACAATCCAGTCTTGGTAACCCTCTTGCAGCAAAGAATTTCACAGATTCACAACCCTCCGCGAGAAGAAAATCGTCCTCACCTCTGTCTTAAATGTGCAACCCATAATTCTGAGATTCAGCCCTCTGGCCTTAGGCGATGTCACAAGGGGAAGCAATCTTTTCGCTGTCAAATCCAGTAACAATCTCATGTGTTTCAATAAGGTTGCTTCTTAATCTTTTAGATTCCAATGAGTACAGGCCCTGTTCGACACAATCTCTTCTCTTAAGAACAGTCTTTCCATTCCCGGTATTAGCTTAGTGAACCTTTTAAGACTGCCTCCAATACAATTATATATTTCCTTACATAACGGAACCAAAACTGTTTAGCATATTCCAGCTGTGGTCTGACAGGTAGATAGGATAGTGAAGAAAGCAGTTGGTATTCTTGCCTTTTTGGACGGTGCATTGAGTGTAGGAGTTGGGAGGTCATGTTGTGTTTGTACAGGACATTGGTTTGGTCACTTTTGGAATACTGTGTGCAATTCTGGTCACCCTACTATAGGAAGGATGTTGCAAAACATGAAAGAGTTCAGAAAAATTGACAGGGATGTTATCAGTGTTAGAGGGTTTAAGCTATAGGGAGAGGCTGAATAGGCTGAGGCTATTTTCCCTGCGAGTAATGAAGGCTGAGGAGTCAACCTTGTAGAGGTTTGTAAAATCATGAGGCGTACAGATAGGGTAAATAGACACGGTCTTTTCCGTGGGGTGGCGGAGTCAAAGAGTAGAGGACATAGGTTTAAGCTGAGAGGGGAAGGACTTAAAAGGGACCTAATGGGCAGTTTTTCATGCAGAGGGTGGTGCATGTCTGAAATGAGCTACCAAATGAAGAGATGGAGGCTGGTACAATGACAACCTTTAAAAGGCATCTGGATGGCTATATGAAGAGGAAGGGTTTAGGGATATGGGCCAAATGCTGGCAAGTGGGACTAGATTTATACAGGATATCTGGTTGGCATGGACGAGCTGGACTGAAGGGCCTGTTTCCTTGCAGTATATCTCTATAGTTGTACGCCTAGTGCCTTGCCTTGTTTTAGCAAAACGTTTCTACAATTATACTTCGTTCCCTTTGAAATAAAGGCCAGCATTCCATTTGCTTCCTTACTACCTACTGAACTTCTATGTGTATTTTTATGATCCATGCTCGAGATTCCCTTTTCTGTAAATTCCTGCAGTCTTTCTTGATATAAATAAAAATGAGTCTCTCTGTTCTTCATACCAAAATCACATTTTCCCATTTTTTTTTTCCATCTGCCAAGTTTTTGCACACTTCGTTAACCTGTTTATATTCCTCTGCAGACTCTGTGTCATCCTTACCACTTGCCTTCCCACCTATTTTTGTGCTTTCCACAAACCTGGCTATGGTGCACTCACTTTCCTTATCCAAACCACTAATATACAAAGCAAATAATTTTGATCCCACCACTGACCCCTGTCATATTCCACAGGTTGCCATCCTGAAAATGACCCATCATCGCCACACTCTTGCCTTCTATTGGTTAGTCAATTGTCTGTCCATGCTAATATATTTCCTTGGACACTATCTTATTAATTACCCAAATGTGTGATACCTTATCGTATGCCTTCTGAAACTCTTTTCCTTTTAATTAAAAGTGTTACATTGGCAGTTTTCCAATCTGGTGGGCCTTTCCAGAATCTAATGATTCCTGGAAGATCATGTCCAGTGCATCCACTATCTCTGTGGCTACCTGCTTTAATATCCAAGGATGCATCCCATCAGGTCTGGGGGACTTTAGCCCCAGTAGTTGCTCTTCCAAATTTTTTTGATGGTAAATATTGTCTTTATTTCCTGTCCTTTTACCCTTGCATATTTAAAAATTTTGGAATGCTATTATTGCCTTCTAGTGAAGATTGTTGCAGACTATTTATTCAACTCCTCTGTCGTTTCCATCCATTATTATTTCCCTAGCCTCATTCTCCAAGTGACCTATGGTCACTTTGGCTTCTCGCTTCCATTTTATATGTTTAAAGAAGCTCTTGCTGTCCACCTTGATATTACTTGCAAGTTGAACCTCAGTTTGTTTTCTCCCTTTTAGAGTCGTAGAAATACAACACTGAAAGAGACCCTTCGGTTCAACTCATCCATGCTGACCAGATTTCCAAAATTGAACTAGTCCCGTTTGCCTGCATTTGGCCAATGTCCATCTAAACCTTTCTTCAGCATGTACTGGTCCAAATGTCTTTTAAATATTGTAATTGTACTTGCCTCTACCACTTCCTTTGGTAGCTTGCTCCATATATTAACCACCCTCTGTGTGAGTAAGTTGCCCGGCAAGTCAATTTTCAAATTTTCCCCTCTTCCTTCCTAAATAATGAATTCTCTTCCCGTCCCTATTCATCCTTCATCCATGTCTCCATAATCCCAACTATATCATACCTATTTTCATGATTTGTGTGATTAATTTATCCATTTTATTATGAATGCTCTGTGAATTAAGGCACAAAGCCTCAAGGTTTGTCTTTGTAACATTACTTGTCCTATCCAAATATTTTTCATTGTGGCTTTGTTTGATCTTGGTGATTGATTTTTGTTTTGTTTTGTTTTGTCTTGTCACTTTTCTTATTCCTCTTGCTGTCTTTTGTCTTTTGTCCTTTGTCCTTGTCCCTGATTCCCTTTCCTCTGACTCCTTGCATGGATTCGCATCCCCTTGCCAGTTTAATTTGAAGTTTTCCCAGCCAAAGTGTCAGTGCCAGTCCTGCCAGGTGGACCCTGTCCAGCAGTGCTAGTTTCACCAGCCCAGGCTTGGCCCTGTTGCCACGGTAATCTGAAACTCTTCCCCCTTGCACCATCTCGGCCATGCATTCATATGATATATCTTGCTGTGTCTACAGGGATTGCTGGGGGGTCGGGTGGGGGTGGTTTGTTGCAGCTGGTCCATCGGCATCTGTGGAGGGAGGACGGAGTTGACATTTTGGGTCCAATGACCCTTCAGAACCTGGGACGGTTGGCTCTGTTTTCTCTTTCTGCAGTGCTGCTGGGCCTGCTGTGTTTTTCCAGTAATTTCTGTTTTTGTTCCTGATTCCTAACGTCGACAGTTCTTTTTTTTTATTTATTTATTTGGTTTCCTGCTATTTCTACTCTGACTAGCACGTCCCTGTAATGCTGAGATCACTAATTTTGACATCCTAACTTTTTCAGCTTACTTCCTACCTCCCTATAGTCTGCTTTTAGGACCTCATCCAGTTTGTTACCAATGTCATTGGTACACAAATGTGTACGGCGACCACTGGCTGTTTACCCTTCCCTTCCACAATGTCCTGTACCCTCTCTGAGACATCCTTCACTCTAGCAACAGGAGGTAGTGTACCGTCCTGGAGTCCACTTGCAGCCACAGAAATGCCTATTCCCCTTGCAATTGAATCCCCTAACATGATTACTTTCCCACATGTTTTGCTCCTTGCCTGTACAGCTGAGACCACAATGGTGCAATGAATTTGGGTGTTGCTGCTTTTGCCTGAGAGGCCATTCCCTTATCAGTATCCAAAGTGATATATCTATTTGACAGAGGAATGGCTAGAGAAGACTCTTGGATTCCCTGTCTAGTCCGCTTGCTGTGTCTGGTTGTCACCCACTCCCTTCCTCTCTGTGGAATCTTAGCCTGTGGTGAGGCCTTTATAGTGAGGGAAGAGACACAAAAAGGTCCAGAGGAGCAGTTTTTTCACAGAGTGGTGAGTGTCTGGAACGGGCTGTCAGAGGTAGTGGTGGAAGCAAACACAGTTTTGTCATTTAAGAAACCTTTCGACAGGTACGTGGATGGGATAGGAATGGAGGGTTATGGACCAAACGCAGGCAAATGGGGCTAGTTTAATTTTGAAAACTAGGTGGCGTGGGCAATTTGGGCTGAAGGGCTCATTTCATGCTGTAGATCTCTATGACTTGTGCCCTCTAGTTTTGGATTCCCCTACCCTGGGGAAAAGACCTTGGCTATTCACCTTATCTTGCCCCTCATGATTTTGTCAACCTCTATAAGGTCATTGCTCAGCCTCTCACCCTCCACACAAAAATATCTGAGCCTATCCAGCCACTTCTAATAACCCAAACCTTCATTCTCTATCACATCCTTGTAAATCTTTTTTGCACCTTTTCCATTTTAATAACATCCTTCTTATTATCAGGGTGACTAGAATTGTACGCAGTGCTCCAGATGTGGCCTTACCACTGTATTGTACAGCCTTAACATGTCATCCCACCTCCAGCACTCAGTGCTCTGAGCTATGAAGGCAAACATGCCAAATGCCTTCTTCACCACTGTATCCACTTGTGACGCCACTTTAAAGGAACAATGTACCTGCATCCCTCAGTCTCTCTGTTCGACAATACTACCCAGGTCCCTACCATTACCTGTGTAGGTCCTGCCTGACCAAAATGCAACACCTTGTATTCATTAAAATTAAATTCCATCTGCCATTCCTTAACCATTGGCCCAATTGATCAAGATCCTGTTGTAGATAACCTCCTTCACAGTCCACTATATAATCAATTTTGGTGTCATCCTCAAGCTTGCTAACCATGTCTCCTGTATTCTCATCCAGCTTGTTTATACGAATGATAAACAACAGTGGACCCAGCACCTATCCTTGCGGCATAATGCTGGTAACAGGCCTCCAGTCTAAACAGCAACTGTCTACCATTACCCTCTGTCCCCGACCAGCAAGCCAATTTTGTATCTAATTGGCTAACTCTTCCTGGATCCCATGTGATCTTACCTTACTTACATACTACTTACTACCTTATTCACCTTGCTGCTACTTTTGGTTGTCTTTTGTTGGTTTTAACAATGTTCCCAATCCTCTGGTTTACCCACTAATATTTGCTACATTGAATTTTTTTTTTCTCTTTCAATGTAACGCAAGCCTTAACTTCCCCGATTAACCATGAACCTTCCAAGATTCTTTCTTCGTATGTGGAGTATATCCTTGCTGTGAGCCGTGAACTATTTTCTTAAATAGTCTGCCAATGTTCCTCAAATGTCTTTGCTACTAAACTCCTTTCCCAGTCTACTCCAAGCCATTCTACCATCATTATTTTGTAATAACCCCTATGTAAGCTTCGCATAATTGTTTCTGACTCAAATCCCTCCCCCTCAAACTGCAGTAAGCCAAGAAAGTGACTTGTCACATCTGTCACAAGGGCTAGAATGCAAGCATTGGCAGTGACATCTATGCCTCCCTAAAGAGGTGTGGGAAAGTACATGATTAAATCACTTCCGACCTCTGATCATTTTAAATTGACGCAGCCATAAGGTATGTCAAATGTGGAATGGGACATTGCTCGTGGCTAGTTTACCTGATTAGTTTCACACATGAGAAATATGGTTTGATTACTGTATGCAAGGCCTGTTGACATGGTATGAAAAATTAACATGAATCAACTACATCAGATGCTGGGAAATTCCCTTCATTGTTCGTGTGGAAGACAATTGATGGCTCAGTATTTTCCTAAAATCATTGATACTGGAAGTATAAATACGTGATCTAGAGAGCGTCAGGCTCTATCCAGTACTATTATGATATCAGTACCTGTTTTAAAAAAAAGCACTCCATTTTTAATAAGCATTGCTGCCAACAGCACGAGAATACCCTCATTTCAGTGAGGGAAAAATCCCACACTTGTATAGTCTGGCGTGGGAACAGGTTAGCGTTGGAGTGTTTGCAATTGATGTTATTTTGGAATATATGTTCCCAATTCTGAAACTTCTCTAGGATGTTGGCAAAGTTGAAGTTTTAAGGAGAAGCCATGATGGCATGTATGTTCTTTTGTTATATTTGCATCTTTGTTATATTTAATCTTCCCTTTCTTTTTCAGTGGAGCTAGCCAATGCTATTGTATATGTCTGCAAGTGGTAGTAGCTCTCTCTCTCTCAACTATTCACTCTTCTTAATAAGAGTCTAGACAATGAATGTTCAACTGCCACCAAAATTAAAGTGACTCCTACCCTCTACTGGTGAATATAAATGTGTCTTTGCCAGCAGAGCTTGCTGAATAATAGAAGCAGGAAAATTCTGTCTGTTTATACTCCTCCATCTTGGGTCATTGAGAGCAGTTATAGTTTCCTTTATTGTAAGTGTAAGATTACTCACCCTTACATGACTATAAATCAAACTTTGCATATATTAGTTATTAATTTTTCAATGCTGAGTTGCAGTAGTTTCTCCTTGAGGTACTGAGGCTGCAGTTCAAGAAGACAACTCACTACAAATTTTTCCAAGATAGTTAGGAAAGAGCAATGGATGCTGGTCTCTCCTGTCATGCCCATATCCCCTTGAATGAAAGGAAAAGAGAAAAGAAATTCTCCCAAATATTGTATACTGATAATAACATTTAAACTAATTTTTAGTTCATTCATTGGCTGAGAGCGTTATTAGCAAACTAGCATTTGATTTTCATCCTTCCTTATCTTTTAGAAAGTAGGGGTGAGCTGCTGGATTGTTCTGAGTCTATTGTATTTTGAAAGGTGGTAATGCCACACAAGAGGATGTTGGAAAATATCAATATTAAGGTGGATCTTCATCTCCGTTAGTACGAGTACTGTTGATCCACTCTTCATAACGGGTGTTGATGTCCCCGATCCAGAATGTATTTTGTGTGATTACTGTGCTCAGTATTTCTCAGTTGTGTTCAATATGGAGAAGTACTGATTCATCAGTTGAAGGAGGTTTCCTTTCCCAGATTTGTCCATATGCCATAAAACCTTGTGGAATTCAGAGTTAATGCTGAGAACTCCCAGTCTGTCTGATGAGACTGTCCTTCTGATGGTGATGGAGGATTCTGCTATGTTGCCTGTAAGATATGATTCTGAGAATTAATTTTTGTTTTGACTCGTGTGCAGTGTGTACCTCCCAATATTGGCAGAGGTTATCCAGATGTAATGAGGAGGACTTTGCAACCAATCAGGGTGTGTATTTAGTTTGTGCAGTTTACTCTTGCACTGTCATGAAAGCGATTAAGTCCCTTTAATACAATTAAATTTTGTTCTGAAAACAGTCAGTCTTAAATTATTTCCTGTAATGTTCAGTAGATTGAACTGTTCCACTATTTACCTCGTAAATGTGCAATTTATATTTCACATGTTGCCAGGAATGTAGCCATTTCCTATCATTGTCTTCGATCTACTCTGTTTATTTTAACTGGTCCCTCCTGAAAACATTTTCCAGATTACTTGATTTAAAAACGCGTTCATTTGGTCCAAGTTGCACTCCAGCACTAGTGTGCAATCTCTTGGATGGTTTTGTCAATGCAGTATTGAGGATCAAGATGTTACGTTATTATCTTTTCCAGTGGTCTATATGGCACTATTTCAGGCAAATAAAAATTGCATATCTAGAGAGACTTTCTCAATTTATGGATGTCCGGACTGTCTTGTCGCACTGAAGTTTCTTTTATAGTGTAATACAAGTGAGGAGCAGAATTAATCATACTACTTGACGTTTGGAAATAGTGCAGAAATTTGAAATTTGGCCAATATTTATTCCCTAAACTGACAGCCAAGAAAAGTTAGCTCATGTGAGCACTTACCCTGAGCAAAATGGCTACCATTTGATGCAGAAGGAGAAGTAGGCCATTTAGGCCATCAAGTCTGCTCTGCCATTCAGTGAAATCATGTCTGATCTGATCATTCTCACCTCCGCTTTTCCTTTTCCTCATAATGCTTGACTTTCCTTCTGGTTAGAAATTTGTCCATCTCAGCATTGAGTAAATATAATATTTACTGGACATAATGCATTCACAGAATCATAGAAATGTTACAATTCCAAATGAGACCATTCGGCCCATTGTTTCTGCATCAGCTTTCTAAATAAGCATTATGACTTAGTGCCATTCTTCTGCCTTTTCATTGTGCTCTAATGCATTGTTCTATCCAAATAATTATCTAATACTCTCTTGAATGCCTTAATTGAACCAACCTCCACTCCAATTCTAGGCAGTACATTTGAGACCTGAATATTCGTTGCATGAAAAAGTTTTTTTGCATAAAATGTGCTACTTTGGCAAACCACTTTGAATTTGTGCCTGCTGTTCTTGATCCTTTTATGAGTTCAAACAGTTTGTCTCTATCTGTTGCATTCAGATTTCTCATTGTTTTGAAATCTTCATTCCTAACTCCTCTTTGCCTTCTGTCCAAGAAGAACAGTCCCAACCTCTCCAATCTGTCCTTATGTTTGAAGAAAACATCTCTGGAAACAGTCTTGTGAGCCTCTTTGCCATTTTCTCCATGCTTTGAAGTTCTTCCTGTAGTGCAGTGTCCAGAACTACACCTAAGACTCTAGCTTAGGTTGAACCAGTATCTTATATAAGTTCAGCATAACCTCTTTGCTCTTGTACCCAATGCCCAGAATGTTATATCTTTCCATCTATCCTTCCACCTTGAAAGCAGGTGCATGTATATGCCCAGGTCTATTGGCACCTGCACCCCCTCTTAACAATTGTAACTCCTATTGTATAGTTTTTTTTTCATGTAGTCATGTTCCTATAAAAATGCACACTTAGCTGCATTGAACCACCAACTTGTCTGTGTCATTTTGGAGTTCTATAATGTCCATTTCATGGTTCATAATTCATTTTATGTTGAGCATAATGTACGGTTTCTGAGATGAGTACTTTCTAGAATCCCTGCAGTGTGGAAGCAGGCCATTCAGTCCATCGGGTCCACACCAGTCCTCTGAAGAGCATCCCACCCAGACCAACCCTGACCCAATCCCATTTCCCGCCCTAGACACCATGGGCAATTTAGCATAGTCAATCCATAGAAGTGTTCTTTCGTTCAAAGCTGTGATTCTTGCTGGAATATAGGTTCATTTGCCTAGATGAGTGCAGCTCCATCAGCACTCAAGATATTTGCTACCATTTTCAGGACTAAGTAGGTTGCTTAATTAGCATCCCATGCACCAAATTTTGATAACGGGATTTAATCATCTAATACCATAACCACTATGTTACTGTACCCTTTGCCTATGATTGTTTGATTTTAGATCATAGAATCCCTACAGTGTGGAAACAGGTTGTTTGGCCCAACAAGTCCACACCGACTTGCAGAGCACCACCTGGACCCATTACCTTTCCCTGTAACCCATCTACACATCCCTGAATGCTGTGGACAATTTAGCATGGCCAATCCAATTAGCCTGCACACCTTTGGAGAGTGGGAGGAAACCGGAACACCCGGAGGAAACCCACGCAGACGTGGGGAGAATGTGCAAACTCCACACGGACAGGCTCCTGAAGGTGGAATCGAACTCGGGTCCCTGGTGTTGTGAGGCATCAGTGCTAACCACTGAGCCGCCGTGAGCATTTGTAGTGAATAGTGATCAGTGAATGTGTAGTGAACATTCCTTCTACACCTCCTTTAACTTCCCACTTTAATAAATAAATTTCCTTCCTCAACACCCCCTTTCTAAAAAATCAAACCATGATTTGAATCCTCCGTTCCCTTTCTATCCATGTTTTTCACGAGTTTCTTTTTGAAATTTTCAACTGATCATTGAGTAACTCGCCCTGAAAGACCATTTCACATTTGAAATTCAGTGTGAGTAAAAGAATTTTTTAATCTCTAGCCTTGCTGCAGGCTTGTGAACTTTGCATAGATTTCAGTGTATTTTACCATTTGGATTACTCATCTAGTTGTTCCAGTTCTGTGCCTTCTGACATCAGTGACAAACTTTTAACAACTGAACTTCACACTGGAATGGCTCACAAACCTGCCTGCAGACTCCTGGGCCTCCTGCAGTGCCACAACAATGCCACCTGAAGGTTGCAAGAACTGCACCTCATATTCCGCTTGGGAACCCTGCAGCCCAATGGTATCTGTGGACTTCACAAGCTTCAAAATCTCCCCTCCCCCTACCACATCCCAAAACCAGCCCAGCTTGTCCCCGCCTCCCTAACCTGTCCTTCCTCCTACCTATCCCCCCCTCCTCACCTCAAGCCCCACTCCCATCTCCTACCTACTAACCTCATCCCGCCCCCTTGACCTGTCCATCCTCCCCGGACTGACCTATCTCCTCCCTACCTCCCCACCTACACTCACCTTTACTGGCTCCATCCCCGCCTCTTCGACTTGTCTGCCTCCTCTCCACCTATCTTCTCCTCTATCCATCTTCTATCCGCCTTCCCCTCTCTCCCTATTTATTTCAGAATCCCCTTCCCCTCCCCCACTTCTGAAGAAGGGTCTAGGCCCGAAACATCAGCCTTCCTGCTCCTATGATGTTGCTTGGCCTGCTGTGTTCATCCAGCTCTACGCCTTGTTATCTGCAGACTCAACCTGATTTGGAAGGACAGTATTATTGTCTTGTTCAGTATTCTTCAAAGTTGAGGATAAAAGTTGAAAGTTTCACATTGCCATTGTTGGTATCGAGTTGACTGTTATGTTATTAAGTTCGTATTCTGTTCATTATCTAGTTCAATTGAGGCATTCAAGAGGGCATTGGATAATTATCTGAATAACAATGATGTGTATGATTGAGAAAAAAGGAGATTTGTATAAGTAATGACGCTCGTTTAATGAACCTCTGCAGGCATGACAGGCTGAATGGTTGTCCTCTATGCCGTATGCTTGTGTGATTCTGATACGTTAACTTTGGGTTTCGCATTGCCTCCCAGACTGTATGCAAAATGTGGAGAGGGAAGCAAATGGCTGTGTCATTTTTGCTATTATTGTACCTGACATGGAAACAGGGTGGCTGGTGGTTAACACCTGCTGAGGTTGCAAGAGTTTGGCTCTTTCCTCAAACATCTTTCAAAATGTAGGTGGGGAGCTAATTTACTTTGTCAATGCATTTAGGTAGTACTTGTTTTAGCAGGTATGGGAGACAAGCTAGGACATGTGTATGCATCTGGAAGATTTAAGTTGCGTTGGAATGCCTGTAGGCTAGTCAGGGAGGTGAAGGCACAGTTCACGGTTTTGTCAGAACCAATAGGGTAGCTCCAGCACCTCCAGAATATTCATTCTTGTGCATAGATGGGTCGTGCCTTTGAATGTTGGTGTGATACATTCAGGGAAAGGAACTACAATATTCACTGTGTCAAGCCAGAGTCTGTACATATCTCTGCATTAACATGGACACCACAATAGCTTTTTCAAATCCTGGGAAAAGTTTTTTTCTTTTGCTCCCTGCCTTTCATTCAAAGCCAAAGTCCTTCAGCCCATATACTTAGTTTACTGGTGTCATGCATATTTTTTTGGATCCAAGATGATGTAATGTTGAATGTTTCCAATATCGTTAGCTACTCAATTCCTAGATAGAAATAAGTCTTTAGTTTAATGTGTGCTGGCTGTTGCACACAGTATTGAAACCCGTGATCAAACAGCAGAATTTATTGCATGTGATATATAATGTATTCTGTAGAGAAGGGTGCACGTAACCAGAAGCTGGAGAATGAGGGACACTTGACCTCGGATAGAAGAATGGCATGGAAAGAAGCGAGTGGAAGGTCAAACAATTTTGAGGGAAAGTGGAAGAGGAAAAAAAAAGTGGTGTGTACTGGAGAACAGGAGCTTGGTGAGCTTACATCAAAGAGAGAGCTGTGGGAGACCAGACACAGGCCAGAGTGAAGTTAGGGCAACAGTAGTGTCCAAATACGTAATAGAGTTGGACAGGAGTAGTTGAGCGCAGTTTATTGCACACTAATGCATAGTCTTGGTTTTAACTACACATTCCCAGTCATTCAACTTTCTTACCCCTCTAGTTTTGTCTCCTCTCCTTGTGCAGCAGCTGATCTTTGCCATGGTAGGGACCATCAACATTGTGTCCTATAGCATGTTATTCAGGTCAGCGTTCTTCATGTGAGACCACATTTGCCATGTGTGAACTCTGACACTAATGACAATGATTCATATTTTAAAGACTGGCCTGAACAGATTTCACAAACAGATTTCACAAACCTGAATGCCCTGGTCGGCCAGTTGTCTCCGCCTGCTCCTGCCCCACCGAACTCATCTCCACCTACCTAGACTCTATTTTCACCCCCTTGGTCCAGGAACTCCCTACCTACGTCCGTGACACCACCCACGCCCTCCACCTCCTCCAGAACTTCCAATTCCCAGGTCCCCAACACCTCATTTTTACTATGGACGTCCAGTCCCTATATACCTGTATTCCCCATGCTGATGGCCTAAAGGCCCTCCGCTTCTTCCTGTCCCGCAGAACGGACCAATCCCCCTCCACCGACACCCTCATCCGCCTAGCCGAACTCGTCCTCACCCTCAACAACTTTTCTTTCAATTCCTCCCACTTCCTACAGACAAAGGGGGTGGCCATGGGTACCCGCATGGGCCCAAGCTATGCCTGCCTCTTTGTAGGTTATGTGGAACAATCCCTCTTCCGTACCTACACTGGCCCTAAACCCCACCTCTTCCTCCGTTACATTGATGACTGCATCGGCGCCGCCTCGTGCTCCCACGAGGTGCTCGAACAGTTCATCCAATTCACCAACACCTTCCACCCCAACCTGAAGTTCACCTGGACCATCTCCAACACTTCTCTCTCCTTCCTGGACCTCTCTGTCTCCATCTCGGGCAACCACCTAGAGATAGATGTCCATTTCAAGCCCACTGACTCCCACAGCTACCTGGAATACACCTCCTCCCACCCACCCTCCTGCAAAAATGCCATCCCCTATTCCTAATTCCTTCGCCTCCGCCGCATCTGCTCCCAGGATGAGACATTCCAATCCCGCACGTCTCAAATGTCCTCATTCTTCAAGGACCGCAACCCCCCCCCCCCCCCACAGTGGTCGAGAACGCCCTCGACCGTGTCTCCCGCATTTCCCGGAACACATCCCTCACGCCCCGTCCCCGCAACAATAACCAAAAAAGAATCCCCCTCGTCCTCACATACCACCCCACCAACCTCCAGATCCAACGCATCATCCTCCGACACTTCCGCCATCTGCAATCAGACCCCGCCACCAAAGACATTTTTCCCTCCCCACCCATGTCTGCCTTCCAGAGGGACCACTCCCTTGTCCGCTCCACACTCCCCTCCAGCCCCACCACACCTGGCACTTTTCCTTGTAACCGCAGGAAGTGCTACACCTGCCCCCACACCTCCTCCCTCACCTCCTCCCTCACCCCAATCCCAGGCCCCAAGAAGACTTTCCACATCAGGCAGAGGTTCACCTGCACATCTGCCAATGTGGTATACTGCATCCGCTGTACCCGTTGTGGCTTCCTCTACCTCGGGGAAACCAAGCGGAGGCTTGGGGACCGCTTTGCAGAACACCTGCGCTCAGTTCGCAACAAACAACTGCATCTCCCAGTTGCGAGCCATTTCAACTCCCCCTCCCATTCCTCAGATGACATGTCCATCCTTGGCCTCCTGCAATGCCACAGTGATGCCACCCGAAGGCTGCAGGAACAGCAAATCATATTCAGCCTGGGAACCCTGCAGCCCAATGGCATCAATGTGGATTTCACAAGCTTCAAAATCTCCCCTCCCCCAACCGCATCCCAAAACCAGCCCAGCTCATCTCCACCTCCCTAACCTGTTTTTCCTCTCACCACAAGCCCCACCCCCATCTCCGATCTACTAACATCATCCCACCCCCTTAACCTGTCCGTCCTCCCTGGACTGACCTATCTCCTCCCTACCCCCCTACCTACACTCACCTTTACTGGCTCCATCCCCGCCTCTTCGACTTGTCTGCCTCCTCTCCGCCTATCCTCTCCTCTATCCATCCTCTATCCGCCTCCCCCTCTCTCCCTATTTATTTCAGAACCCTCTTCCCCCTCCCCCATTTCTGATGAAGGGTCTAGGCCCGAAACGTCAAGTTTTCCTGCTCCTATGATGCTGCTTGACCTGCTGTGTTCATCCAGCCCCATGCTTGTTATCTCGGATTCTCCAGCATCTGCAGTACCTTTTATCTCAGATTTCAGATAAAGTGCTTATCTGATAACAGACATGTAATTTAGAAATCTTAAATTAATCCTGGTGCAAAATGATGCATTTTTCACCTAATATTAAGTGCAAATTCTATTCAGAGAATTGAATGAACTACAATCTAATAGTTTAGTTTGAGAAACTTGGTTGATATGGACGAATTGGACCAAAGGGCCTGTTTTTGTGCTATATAACTGTATGTTTGAACAGTAGTGCAATGCAGGCAAGGTGAATCAATTTACTGTTTACATTTGGATCTATAGAACCGAAACCAAGATGAAGGAGAGCCAGAGAATAAACAGCTCAAAGAAGACGAAGATACGGATGAGGAAGTGAAGCACCGGTGAGCAGATTGTATTTATTGACTGTCTTAACATTATTTCACCACAACTTTCCCTTTCTTTTCACACTGACTTGTATGATGTTGCAGTTCCCCAAATGCCAGTTGGCTTTGTATGAACTATTAGACTCATGAGGGTAGGGAATCTTCACGTCATAAAGATTAGAATGTTGTGTGTATTTAATTATTCATCACATGGTGCTGCTTATTGTTGTGCTTCATTCTTGTCCACAGTGTTAGAGAACTGCTTTGGGTTGCACAGCCGTAACGAAACAAGTGTCACAGCCTTTGGGAGTGATGGGGAGACTATGGGAATTGATAACTGTCAACAATTTAACAGTTTAAAAATTAATCTATTTACCAGTTTAAATGTGGCCAAGTGGCCACAGCGGTTCAAGAAGCCAACCCACCACCACCACCTCCAAGGGCAGGTACAGATGCATAATAAATGCACAGCCAATATCCCATGAATTCAAGTAAAGCTATCTTGGGGCGAGGTTGTAATCTTCCTTCTCCGTGTGGCTCGATGACTTGCTGGGTTAACTGAGCCATTTGGATAAAGCAAAGAGTTGCCACTGAGTAGGAACTGCCACTTCAACAGTGGATTTCTGCTGAGTCAAGGAATTAAAATCCTGTTTTGAAGTGAGTTAAATGCAGTTAAAACTCTTGGTACGTTTCGAACAGGTTAAAAGGTATTTTAAAATTGCACCCTAATTATAAGTACTTCTTGAAAGAGATTACAATTTGAGGAAAAGTACAGCAGAAAGGAATTAAGTGGAAACTAAAAATATTAGAACGCTGAAATAAAAACAGAATATAAGCAACATACAGAACATGAGCATAACCAACAGAAATGTCTCTTTCCCTAAATTGGTATTCTTGTGAATTACCTATTGAGTGCAAGCTGGAAAACTTTGCCAAAATGTCTTTTTTCAACAATACTCAAGTTCTGTACTACCAGGTGACTGCTTGTATATCTGAAATATAATACAATAGGATCTGTGGAAGCAAGGATTTTGTAGCATCCTCATGAATGTCTCTGAACCTTCTCAAAAGTTTGTTGCACTTGCAGAGAATTGTTAGCTATTTTTGAAGCACTGTGACAGTTGGATAAATGCGACAATCCTTTTTGGGATGACAAGAGTCTCCTAAGAGCAATGAGCATTGAATATGAGAGATAACACGATGTAGAGCTGGATGAACACAGCAGGCCAAGCAGCATCAGAGGAGCAGGAAGGCTGACGTTTCGGGCCTAGACCCTTCTTCAGAAAAATGCATCGAATATTGTCCGTCGCACTGGAAGTATTCCCCCCTCTTTGGTATAGTGTTATGTGATCTATGATGCCAAATCTGAACATGCAAATAGGACCTCAGTTTAAAGTCTCAATGGAAGAATCCGTATCACTGATGTGGCTGTCCCATAGCACTGTGCTGAATAAAATCTGTGCTTGCTGGGTGGGGCTTGAAACTGTAACCTGATGACTCAGAGCTTGCCTACGTGCATGGATGGATAAAAGACTGGTGAAGGTGTTAATTACTGAGTTTCCACCTAAAACAATGAGCCGTCTTTTTCCTCAAATCTATTTTGGGAGGGAAGAAATGGCACGTTGAATCATCACTCTTGAGAAATGTGCAGAATTTGCAATGATCAGATAACTGCTGACTTTTCCCAGGTAAACAATACCTGGATGCTTGCAGCTGCTTCTGATATTTCACTGTTGAGAGATTTCTAACTGTGTTTTGGCTTCTAAAAGCCATGTTTCTCATCAAACCTCTATTATACATTTTATTAAAGCACTTTTGTTAAATGCCTTTGATTTTTGTGAATAGAATGTCTATTCTAAGATTTTTTTAAGTGCTCTTCCTCAGTCAGGAGAAGGACATTTGGAAAAAAGATATTGTTTCTTGCCGCCTGAATTCTTCCCTGTAGGTTTTGGCTGACTTCCTTTCATTCATTCATAAAACCCTGAAGAACTTGCACCTATTATTGCACCATTCACCACCCCAGGGCATCCCAAAATGTTTGGAAGCAAAGAACTAAGATAATGTGCTTAATCACATCTTGCTACAACTGTTCAAAGTACTTTGAACACTTTCTCGGTAATGCAAGGCATTCGGGAGCAAAAAATGCAACAAACTGTAAATGGAGATAGCTGACCAGTGTATCTGTTTTTGATCATGTTGTTTGAGTGTACAGTGTTGACTAGGATACAAGAATACCTTCTAATCTATGAAGAGCGCAGTTTTAACATTAAACAGAGCAGACAAATGGATCTTGGCTTCATGTCTTGTTTGAAGAAAGTCATTCCCAGAAATGTGGAGGGTCAGCGGACATAGGCTCAAGGCCTGGAATGGATTTCAAATCATAACTTTTTGACACCTGCATTATAATTGTTATTAACTGACCTAAGCATATAACTCTAATTTTTAAAGCTGTCGTGATCACATTGTGCGCGCTTGGTGTCCTGGTTTATCTCAAAGCCCAGCAATGATTGCTCCACCTTCTGTACAGTATGTTCATGAACCACAACCAGTTTAGAAGCCAAGTACCAGTGATCATCACACTCTCAACAATTCAACAACTTTGTAGGTCTCTGAAGAATGTTTACTAAACCCAAGAATAAACTTATACTGCTTGACATGAATTACTTTGATCTATGATGACCATGCCTCACGACTGAGAGACTAGAAGATTCTGGTGCTTTCATGGGTGCAGAAAATCATTCAGTTGTTTTTCAATAGCAAATGAATCTTCAAAATCTGCTGATTGGACATCCTTGACATCACAGCCACCTTGAATTAGTAGTAGACCCTTAATAGTCGATTCACTTGTTAGAGGCAGTACCAAAACAGCGCAGACCACCTATGATTGAACCTGATCAAAAGACAGTGTTATTCATGAGTGTGTGTGTGAAAGTAAGGGTCACAAGTGAGTTTACCTTGTTATAATGTTGCAAGGAGAAATTTGCTTCTTTCAGAAATGCAAATATTTTCTCTGTCACGATTTGAGAAAATTAAAGATTCCCTAAGGGAGGCAATCATTGAACAGTAATGTCAATGCCAGAACACGTCCTTTATAATGGTTTTTCGGGAAATCAAAGATTCCCCAAAGTTCATGTATAACGAAGAACTGAACCCAAATATTTCATCCTCCCGCATCAGAGTTCCAATCCAGTCAAGTCATCAGTCATAGGTAAAGCCAGATAGTTAGTACCTGGCAGCAGTCTTTGAGTGATAGCACTGCATGGCATAGGCAGAATATCTCGACATATTTTCTATGCAACCTGTGCAGAGATGTTATCACAAACCTCTGGTGGCAGGTAGGACTTGAATGTAGGCCTACTGGCTCAAAGGTAGGGACACTGCTACTTTGCCACAAGACCCCAAAAGATTTTAATTAACCTGAAAACACCCATTTGGCGTGTTCTGGCCTGGAGGTATGGACACTACCACTGCACCAAAATGCAAGCAGGTTACAGTTTCATTACCATCAGTCAAGTGGTGATGTCAGATGGCATATTACCACTTGGACCCGGGGGGACAGCCTCAGTGAAGAACTGAGGTGAGGAAGGATTTCTTCAGCTAGAGGGCGGTTGTTGAACAAAGAGATCTAGCCGTGCAGGTGCATAGTCCCTTGAAACTAGAGTCGCAGGTCGAAGAAGGCATTTGGCATGCTTGCCTTCATTAGTCTGAACATTAGGTATAGGAGTTGGGATGACATGTTACAGCTGTACAGCACACTTTGGAATACTGCATACAATTTTGATCGCCCTTCTACAGGTAGGATGTTGTTAAACTTGAAAGGGTGCAGAAAAGATTTACAAGAATGTTGCTGGGACTGGAAGGCTTGAGTTATCAGGAGAGGCTGAACAGACGGAGGTTTTGTTTTCCCTGGAGCATTGGTGGACCTTAGAGGTTTATAAAATTATGAGGGGCATGGATAGGGTGAATAGCCAAGGTCTTTTTCCTAGGGTGGGGGATCTAAAAATAGAGGGCATAGCTTTTAAGGTGAAGAGGAAAGAATTATAAAGGACCTGAGGAATAACTCTTTCATGCAGAGGGTGGTGCGTCTGTGGAATGAGCTGTCAGAGGATGCGGTGGAGGCTGGTACAATTATAACAATTAAAAGGTATCTCGATGGATATATGAATAGGAAGGGTTTAGAGGGATATGGCCCAAATGCTAGCAAATGGGATTAGGTCAGATTGGGCTGTCTGGTAGGCATGGAAAAGTTGAACCGAAAGGTCTGTTTCCGTGCTGTGACTCTAAAATCTGTGGAACTCCTTGCCACAGAAGGTTGTGGAGGCCAAGTTTCTGATTGTACTGAAGACAGAGATGAGCTCTGATTAGTAAAAGGACCAAAGGTAATGGAGAGAAGACAGGAGTATGGGCTGAGAAATATATCTGCTCCTGTTCTGTAAAATAGAACTGCATATACTGTTTGAATAGTTGTGATTCAGCAAAGGTGTCCCTGGTTCCTCAATTCATAATTGTTTGTCTTCTATTTGTCTTTGCAGGATGTATTTTTTTTTAAAGAATAAAGTGCAATGAAGTATCTGTTTATTGCTTCTGTTTTATCATTCCTTTCTTTTGTTTCTGTTTTCCTTTGTTTTTCCTTGTTGCTGCTCCTTTATTGGTCTTGGTCCCTTTTAAAATGTTTGTTTGAGAACTGTAGGTTATTAGTTTAAGATTGCTGTTGAAACTTTTTTGCTTGCATGCTGCAGTCATGCCAAGTATGGAATGATGTCACATTTGACTTTTTAAAAAAATTTTGGCACCAATATGAATAAAAGGTTAGTGTAGAAGATGGTTTCCTGGTATTTTAAAGTGATATTTCCTATTGGAGCACTGGATAATTAATTGCTTTTTTAAAAGAAATTGGAGCAGGAGGCTATTGGATTTTGTTTTTGATATGAGAGAGGAATAAAATATTCACTGTTAGTACGTATTTGTAACCTTGAGTTTGGCTTATATTTGTAATTTCAGCCATTTCCTGTCAAGTAAATTTGACTGTTCGATATTTCTTACACCTTGAAAGAGGTTTCAATTAAAAAGAAACTGGCTTTGTTTTCTGGCTGGTCAGTACTTCATCCAAAGTTCTGAATAGCTGACTGTACTCTCAGAAGCTGATACTGCTGGTTGTCTGAATTCTCTAATGCTTTGCCATTGGTTTTTAAAGTATCTGCCACTGAGATATGGTGTTTATTTTAATACATGGCCACAGCTGCTAACTGTGTTGATTTAAATCTGTATGCTATTTTATCTAATGCAGCAATACTTGCGTTATTTCTTGCAGGATAATAATCGAAGAGTGAGTAATCTGGTATTGAAAAAATCCAACATTTATTACAGCTCACTAATATATACAAATTTTGAATTCACAGCACATCAATCTCTGGGTTTGCAATCTATTAAGTTTAAACAGCAGCAGAGCTCAGTAGTATGTTCTGCTTCAAGTAAATCGAAGCGAGATGGTGTATGAGGCCTATTCTGTTCTATGCTTATAGTCTTGGGTCAAATGCTATGATGGTTATATCATGAGCATGTCTCAAAAGAAGTACTGATCATGTAACACAACAGGAGGAATTTTTAAATTATGTATAAATGCAATGTTTTTGTTGTTCAATGTTTTAAATTGTACTGCGTATTGAGGTTTTAGGTTTTTAATTCTTAAATAGTTTTTTAAAATTAAAGCTTTATTATTAAGAAGTCTTTACCGAATCATAGAATCTGTACAGTGCAGATAGGGGCCATTTGGCCCATGAAGTCCACCAATCCTCCAAAGAGCATCCCCTTTTCTGAGATTTGCGTCCTTTCTGCTTTTCTGAAAGTCTGTGTTTTATTTCTCAATCAAAAAATGTGCTGTTTTAACATATTTAAGAATCTATTGCTTATGCAACAAAAATTCATTCTTTCTTCAAAATGATTTTTTAAAATAAACTCTTGTTGCTTGGACATTTTTTATAATTATAAGTCTAATTATACTGCCAGTTGAATGACTCCCTTTAATGAGTAACCTTTCTCCAATTTTTTTTTTCAATTTTTCCTGACAGTTTTAATAATGCTAATTTATTGACGAGAGAATCTTAAGTCTCTTTTAGCTTCTCAGCTTAGAATTTTCTCTTCAAAGTGAGAATTTCTGTCCTTTCTCTCAGGAACTTCACTTTTTTAGGATGTACAATATCAACCACTTTATCCAGTTTTCTGATCTGGATACTTACCCTTGAAGCTTTGGTGAGACCCTCTATGGTCTTCAAAGTTGCTTCAGTATTTTCACCATATCTATCTGTTCTGAGCTGCTACAGGCAGACTTAATACTACTAATGCTTCTATAATATTTTTAACAACCGACTCTTGTTTTTAGAGAAATCACGGACTCTGTGCTTTTAAGCTGCTGAATATTTAAAGAAACACTTTTCTTTCTAGAATTTGTATTTTTTTTTTTCTTTTTGGATGGCTGTGGCTTTTGTAGAAGTGAAGACTTGTTCATACTAGCACTATCTGCGCCACTGTTCACTATTGTATGTGTTGTGATCATGTCCACTCAGCTCCTGACCTCATTCGAGCCTTGGTTCAAACATGGACAAAAAGCACTGAATTCCGTAGGTGAGGTGTGGTGAAAGTGATAGCCCTTGACATCAAGGCTACTTTCAACCAAGTGTGGCATCAAGGATCCCTAGCAAAACTAGAATCAATGGGAATCGGACAAACTCTCCACTGGTTAGAGTCATACCTGGCACCTAGGAAGGTGGTTGTGTTTGTTGGCGGTCAGTCATCTTAGCTGCAGGACATCTCCACTGGAGTTCCAAGTATCCTAGGCCCACCCATCTTCAGCTGTTTCATCAATGACCTTCCCTTCATAAGGTCAGGAGTGGGGATGTTTGTAGATGATTTCACAATGTTCGGCACCATTCGCCACTCCTCAGATACTGATGTAGTCCATGTTCAAGTGCAACAAGATCTGGACAATATCCAGACTTGGGCTGACAAGTGGCAAGTTTCATTCATACCACAGAAATGCCAGGCAATGACCATCTCCAATAAAAGATAATCTAACCACCACCCAATGATGTTACCATCACTGAATCCCCAACTTTTAACATCCTGACAGTTACTGTTGACTAGAAACTCAACTGGACTCACCATATAAATATAGTGGTTGCAACAGCAAGTCGGAGGCTAGGAATACTTCCATGTATAATTCACTTCCTGACTCTCCAGAGCCTGTCCACCATCTGCAAGGCACAAGTCAGAAGTGTGATGGAATACTTGCCTAGATGGCACTCGAAGCTTTCCACAATCGAGGAAAAGCAGCCTGCCTGATTGGTACCGCATCCATAAGCATCCACTCCTTCCACCACAGCTCAATAGCAGCAGTATGTACAATCTATAACATGCACTGCAGGAAGTCAACAAAAATCATATGGCTACTTCCGTACAGAAGTGCAAGGGCAGCAGATACACAGGAACACCACTGTCTGCAAGTTCCCCTCCAAGCCACTCACTATCTTAACTTGAAAATGTATCGCCATTTCTTCACTGTTGTTTCATCAAATCTCGGAATTCTCTCCCGAAGGGCATTATGAGTCTACTTACAGCATATGGACTGTAGCGAATCAAGAACGCAGCTCACCATCAACTTTTCAGGGGCAACTAGAGACTGGCAATAAATGCTGGCCAGCCAGCAATGCCCACATACCCCAAATTAATAAACAAAAATGTCCACTGGTGCCATTTGAGATGTTTTGGGGAGATTGTTACAGCCATTTTTATTGGTAATTAGTCTACATAGCATCAGCTATGTAGGGAAGGATGCCCACGACACGTCTTGCTCGGAAGGAGGGTCTTATTGAACTGCTGTGTTCATCCAGCTCCACATCTTGTTATCTCAGATTCTCCAGCATCTGCAATACCTATTATCTCTTATTGAATAGAGTATGTTTATTACATGGTATTTAGCTAGTTACATTACATCAGTGTTACATGAGTGCATCTTGTGAGTCTTTAAGGTCGGTTTGAGAATAATTACACAGTACTGTTTATCTGCATAATACCTTGTAGTTTGAACACTGGTATACAATGCTTCGCTCCTCACTCGAACATCAGCCTGTCACGTCCTGTTGGGCAGAGCTTATTTTGTAACGTTAGTTAACCTTCTCAAGTGCTAACTGCTTTAAAGACATTGCTCCATCAGTACTGCAAAGAGCATATGAACAAGGCCACCTAGACGTTCGCGTCTTCTCTTCCTTTCAATAAGATCATGGCCAATCTGATTTTAAACTTAACTTGATATTCCTGCATACACTTGATAATCTTTGATCCTCTGAAGAGACTGATCCCTCCACAAAACCCTGGTCCATTCCTTTATCAACCCAGATAGTCCATCCCTTTCCTTGACACCTTTTCATATAAGTGCAGGAGGCCTCCTCACTGTCCACAGGCTCCACACCTCTAAGGTGAATCAGGGATTTGTATGTATATTGTATTTGTTCCTCACAACGTGATTCTGAAGAAGATTCATACTAGACTCGAAAGTTAACTCTGTTTCTGTCTCCACAGATGTAGCCAGATTTGCTGAATTTCTCCAGCGTTCTCTGCATTTGTTTCAGATTTCCAGCAGCCACGTATTTTGTCTTTAACTAACTTTTAAAGTAAGGCTGTGTTTGCCCCCTCAGGTCAAAATAAGTATTGTTATTGCAGGAAATGTGAGCTCTTTTGTGCATAACAAGTTTCCATCATCACCTTTGTGAAAATGAGTTTAATGACGTTAGTTGATGGATATAGACCAGGAGGCCAAGAAAAATGCTGTTGTTCAAAATGGTGCTATACATCTTTTATGTTTGGTGTGATCCCAACAGCTGTGCCTTACTTCTTCCTGGAAAGTGTACCAACTGAAGCTGTGACATTTTCTAGATTCGGGAAGGCTGATGGCCCCTACAGAACAGCTTGGAGCTTAGAACTGATGAATAGTTGCCTTGGAAAGGTACATTGTGAAACTGTAGTTGATAAAAGTTGGGGTAACAGAAATCCAACGAACCATATTAGCCTACAGTACAAATCCTAATCTTAAAAAAAAAAGGCTCCCTTCTGATCAGGTTTCATTGCTAACCAGATACTTAGTGAGACAAACGCAAAGTAGTACGCAAGCTGAAATCTGATAAGATACAATGCTGGAGATAACTGAGCAGGCCAGGCATCAAGTGTGGAGAGAAAAACTAAGTGACTATTAAAGATCAAAAATCTTTCATCCAAACATATGATAAAATGCCGTTAACCTTGAAAAATTATGTTATCCTACACTGCCTGACTTATTAGAGAGACTGGGGGTACACTGTTTACCTGTATTTATGTACCTACATAATTATCCAGAGATTAATTGATCAACCTATTTATCCAACAATTTAGCCTACCTGTCTTTTCATTCTATCATCTGTCTTACCTTGAACTGACCTCTCTGTAATTAGCTTTGTGGTTGTTAAAAAGAAAGTTTGTTGCATTACACAGTGCCTGTCACAGCTGATTTTTGCTGGCTAAAATTTCCCCCAGAAAACATTAATTTGTTTGGTATTCCTTGAGTATGTTGTAAGATTGGTTCACTACCTAATGAGCAAATCTCTCACCAACCTATGTTTTCTTATATTTAGCTTTCATCTTTTTGACACAAACACGTGAATAAAGTCTCTTGCACAAACATCTCAAAAAAAAGTGCAACTGACATAACCCCTCTCTCAGGGGCCTTAGCTTTGCATGCTTTTGTATTGCATCTGTTTACTGCAGCCTGTCATTTGTCGTCTTGAAACTTGAGCATTTCCGTGCATGAGCACCTCTTAACCTCTTCTTTGCTTGTGTATTTTAGATAGTTAGTTAGTTAGTTAGTTAGTTAGTTAGTTATTATGTATCCATTTGTCCTGTACAGCCACTGCTCAGTGCGAATGTCATTGCAGCTGCTTCTCCTCTGATGACAGTAAATAGAAATCTTTGGTAATACCCTTAATCCATCCCATCGTGTCACTTATTATTTTAGCAAATCAGCTGCGTCACCAAAGTTGCAGTGCTAGAAATTTAAAATACTAACCTGTCCTTTCAGTTGCTTGCATGTGTTTCAGAAATTTTCCAGAATGCCATTTGGAGTCATTGATGTCATATCTGCTGCCCTCAAGTGGTAAATATTCTGCAGGAAAGAGACAGAACCTGTGCACTGTGACGTTCAAGTGTTTGCATGACAGGAATACCTTAGTGCTCTTAGTGTGCCTCCTCGTCCAGGAGTAGGGACATTATCACTGCCACAGGAGGGTCCCTTTACACACGTTGTATGCCATTTTCACACAGCCCATTTCGGCTGTGGGTTAATTTATTGGTTTGACACGATAGAAACTGGCCAAGATGATGGCCTCCTGACACGCATGAAAGCTGAAGGCCTCAGTATCTCATGTGACAGCACTCATGAAAGATCCCCACTCAGCTGACTGCACTGGTACAGGGTCCCATAGGCTACCTGACTACACTGCAGTATGGGTGATGGGCTTTCTCTTCCCCCACCCCCCTGCTTTCTTCCTTCCTCACGCACACACATGTTGCGAAGAGCCAACAACATTTTATTGTTTACTTGCCCCTGAGGACATACTTCTGGTTGGTATTCTGGCTCTGATTATATTTGTACTTGTTTCCTATGGGAGGGGTCCAAGTGAAGGGACGTATACGTTTTTTTTTTAAGAAACCAAGAGACCAGTGATGCAGGACAGTGAAGAGACAAATGGCAATCAGAGCATCCAAGGAAGTTGTTAGATATTCATGCAGAAGAGTGCACTGGAAATTAGAACCAGAAGGAAATAATAGTAAAATGTCAAGGCTTAAAACTTTTTATCTAAATGCATGTGGAATTTGTAACAAGATAGATGAGTTTATGGTACGCATAGAAATAAATATAGATGACTTGATAGCTATTCCAGAGATGTTGTTACAGTGTGATTAAAACTGAGGACTCAGTATATAAGAATACTCAAAGTTCCAGAAAAATAGGCAAAGAGGAAAAGGAAGTGAGATAGCTTTGTTAATAAAGGAAGGTATTAGTGCCATTTTGAGTAGGGATATAGCTGCAGCAGACCGTGATGTTGAATCCATTTGGGTGGAAATAAAAACCAAAAGAACTGGGATGCTGTAAATCAGAAACCAAAACAGAAGTTGCTGGAAAAGCTCCGCACACATGTGCACGTGTCTGTGTGTGTGTGTCGGGGGTCGGGGGAAGGGTTGGTGGGTGTGTGGAAGTCAAGAATGGCAAGGGAAAGAAGTCGTGGGGTACAGGCCTCCAAGCAGTTGTCTCACTGTAGGCCAAAGTATAAATCAGGAAGTAATGGAGGCATGTAAAAAGGGCACTACAATTGCCAGAGGTAAATTTAATCTGTATATTGACTGGACAAATCAGTTGGGCAAGGGTAACATAGAAGACTAATTTGTAGAGTGCATCAGGGATTGTTTCTTCGAGCAGAGTGTTGCGCTTCTTACCCAGGAACAGACCGTTTTAGATTTAGTAATTGTAATTAGGTAGGATTAACAAAATATCTTAGAGTTAAGGATCCTTGGAGAGGTAACAATCACAACATGGTAGACTTTCAAATTCACTTTAAGGAAGAACAAATTGGGACTCAAACCAGCGGTCTCAACTTAATTAAGGACAATAGTTGTAGTCTGAGAAAAGTGTTGTCTAAAGTAGGCCAGGAAAATAGACCAAGAGCAAGGTCAGGAGATGAGCAGTGGTAGACATTTGAGCCGATGCTTCATAACGCTTGACAAAATTTATCCTAGTCAGAAAGGAGGACTTTATGAGAAGGATGAACCACCCAGGATTGACAAAAGTGGACAAGGAAAGTATCCAATCAAAAACTAATGCATACAACTCACTTAAAAAATAGTGATAGGCTAGAGAATTGGGAATTTTTTAGGAATCAGTAATGGATAACTAAAACCTAAAGATGGAAACAATTGATTATGAAAGTAAGAAATATAAAACCACGTACCTATTCTCAATTGGGAGGAAAATCAGCAATCCTTGCATTGTCTGGCCTACACGTGACTCCAGATCTACAGCAATGTGGTTGACTCTCAACTGGTCTAGCAAGCCATTGTGTCATATCCAATTACAACAAAGTCTAAAGAAAGGAATGAAACTGTATTGACCACCAGTCATCAATACCAGCAAATGCAGCCCTACCAACCCTGAAAATTCCTCCTTTCCAACATTTAAGGCCTTGTGCCAGGATTGAGAGAACTGTCCCACAGAGTTGTCAAGCAACAGCCTGACATAGTCATACTCAAACATGTGCCTTACAGAGATGAAAATGCAGTGTTGCATTGTCTGCACTTGCACGAGATGGATTTCTCTGTGTGGAAGTGGAGGTGATGGAGGAGTGGACCATGGTATCATGGAGGCAATGGTTCTCTTGGAAGATAGGAAGGAGAGGAGAAGATGTGTTTAATGGTATCATACCAGAGGAGGTGGAAATGGGGAACATGATCTATTGAATGTGGAGTTGTTCAGGGTGCAAAATGAGTTCAACTAAATCCCAACCATGGTTCTGGGTAAGAGGGGAAAGAAGTCTGAGAACAGAATTGAAGGAAATTGAATGGACACAATTAAGAGTTCTGTGAAGAGAAGCAGAGTAGAATTACTGGTAAGGAAGGTGGTATTGTCAGAACTTGTGAAAGGGAAACTTGAGAATGGAATTGGAGTCCCTATGCAGCCTATTGCGACATCCTTCCCAAAATATATACTGTTTCAGTCTTCAGAATTGATTTCTTCCTGACTTGGCCCTATGTTTTCTCCTTTTTCCAAGTTTATTCCATCTGTGACAGTTCTGTGCTACCTTTACCATCTCATTTGGTTTCTTTCTCTCCACATTTCCTACCAGGAAAGCATGAGTACTGCCCCACCTCCTTTTGAATGAATTCCTATCTTTGTCAGTGAACTTCGTCAGAAAAGGTCCTGGCCAAAACGTGGGTGCTTGGTGATGTAAGAACAGTTCTGAGGAAAAGTCATACTGGACTCAGTGTTAAATCTGTTTCTCTTTCCACAAATGCTGCCAGACCTGAGTTTCTCCAGCTTTCTTTGTGTTTACTATCCTTTGTGGATTCAGGTAGCTGAAATAAAAAAATTATGACTGATAATTTTTTTTGAAAAATAGAAGTTGTAAAAATCTTTGTTTTGAATATTTTCTTCTCCTCTAGAGAATTAAAACTCCGCAACTATGTCCCAGAAGATAAAGAACTGAAACAACGACAGGTGCCCAATGCCAAGCCAGCTTCAGGTTAGTAAATGTGTGGCTGCTGAAGCACCTCTCGTGGAAAGATGAAGGGTGCAGAAGGGCGCAGTTTGGCTCATTGTGTCCGTGCCAGCCAGAAAAGAGCGATCCAATTTAGTTCCATTTTCTAGTTCTTGGCCTGTGGATTACAGCAGTTTAAATGTAAATCCAGATACTTTTTCTAAATTCGCTGGATACTTCTGCCTTGACTGACCCCTCAGGCAGTGTTTTCCAAACCCCTACCACCCCAGCTGAAAAAAACACTGCTCACCAACATTCTTTTCCTTATACTAAATAGTTTAAAATCTATACCCGTCACCCAGCTTTTGCACCAATATGTAACATTAAAGCACTGTTGGGCAGGGTTGACTCTCCAGTTGTCACTTATTTTGGATGAAGTAGTAAGAAATTTGAATGAAAGATGTGCCATACGGTATTATTTGCTATGTTTCAGAGAAATGTAATAGTTTGATAATGTTGTCAACGAATTATAACTGGTCCCTATACAATGGTCCTTAATTCATTACGATTCTGAATTGGTTATCCCACCCAAAATGTTATGGTCCCAGGTGAAAAGGGATGAACTGACAGTCATGTCTTTTAATACAAAACCTGCCTTAGTTCGTTGCAACAAGACTAATTCCTCGTGCATACCTCTTCCCAGCCCAAATATGTTTATGTTTTAAAAGGACCTAATTTAACCAGGTTTTCTTTGGTTAGCAATTAAGTTTATTAGCTATGAAAACAGGGAAAGATGATAAAATTAGACACATACGCACAGGTATGTGTGCACAGGTATGTGTGCACATACATGCTCATGCACACCCCCATTCCCCCTTGTTCTTTTTTCTCCGTATATGCTGCCAGATCTTCTGAGTTTCTGGCCGGTGAGAGGTAAGAAATAAACGATAGGTAGGAATAGAGCCCAAAGACAGAAGAGCAGTTTGACAGACAAAGGAGTGGCTAGAACGGTGAATACTAGATTTTTCAATCTGCCTAGAACGGTGAATACTATCAGTGGGGACTGTTATTGGCTAACAATGGGTTGTGTGTAATAGCAAACTGTACGATAGCAAGGCCTGGTGTGTGGACGTTGGGGTAAGAACATGGGAAAGCTCAAGCGCTAAAGTTTTGTAACTCGATACTGAGTCAGGAAGGCCACAGGGGTCCCCAAGTGGAAAATAAAGTGCTGTTCTTCGAGCTTGCACTGAGCTTCGCTGGAGTACTGCACCAAATCTGATAGAGATGTAGGCACGGGAACAGGGTGGTGTGTTGAAGTGGCATGCAACTGGAAGTTCAGGGTCTTCTTTGCAAACAGAACGCACGTTTTCCCTGAAGTGGTCCACCAGTCTATGCTTCCTTTCCGTATTGTAGAGGAGACTACATTTGTGAGCAGCGAATGCAATAAATTAGATTGTGTGACATGCAGGTAAAATGCTGCTTCACCTGGAAAATGTGTTTGGGCCCTTGGATACTGAGGAGGGAGGAGGTAAACTGACGGTGTTACACCTTCTGTAATTGCAACGGAAGGTGCTTTGAGGCTGTCCAGGGGTGTTGAGAGTGAAAGAACAGTGGACCAGGGTATTGCGAGGGAACAGTCCCTGTGGAAGGTCTACAGGCGATGGGAATATGTGTCTGATGGTGGCATCTTGCTGGAGGTGGGGAAATGGCTATCGCTGTTGCGGGAGGGAAGGGAAGGGAAGGGGTGAGGGCAGAAATGTGGGAGATGGATCATACCTGGTTGAGGGTCCTGTTGACAACAATGCTGGGGAATCCTCCGTTGAGGAAGAAGGTAGACACTTCAGAGGCTCCCTTGTTGAAATTGGCATCATCGGAACATATGCAATGGGGACGGAACTGGGAGAATGGAATAGAGTCTTTACAGGAAGCAAGGTGTGAGGGTGTATAGTCCAGTTAACTGAGAGTTGGTGGATTTATAGTGGATACTGGTGGCCAGTCTGTCCGTAGAAATGTCGAGGTTGGGAAGGGAGGAGTCCGATGGACCAGGTGAAGGTGAGAGTATGGTGGAAATTGGAAGCGAAATCGATAACCTTTCCAATTCTGGATGAGAGAGGGAGGCAGCACTGATGATATCACCAACATACCGGGGAAAGTGTTATGGGTAGGGCCCGGAATAGGACTGGGACAAGGAATATTCCATGTACTCCACAAAAACAGGCATAATTGGGCCCATGCATGTATCCATGGCAACCCTGATTTCCTGAAGAAAATGAGAAGTGTTAAAAGAAAAGTTGTTCAGGCTGAGGACGAGTTTGGCCCATTGGCAAAGGGTTGTAATTAGTTTATAACTCTGTTTCTTATGTATTCCTGAAGGGTAAAACACAAACATGTTTTTCATGCAGAGCTGCCCCTTTCATTCAACTCGTGTCATGTCAGCAGTCTGGAATACAGCTGTCAGGAGACCACAATTCAGTTTTTCAATGGTATCTCTTCCTTTGAGATGTTGCTGTCTTGACATTCTTCAAGCAACATTCTACGGCTCCTCTTTTATACTCTCTAATCAACACATGAATTTTAAACAGCCACTGTGTTTATGTTATCAGCCATCTTTTAACTTCTGTCTGTCTTTCAAAAAAAGAAGTTCATTTATATCCGTAAGTATTTCAGGGTTGTGATCATTTTCATGACAGGGGATATTTACCTCTGCAGTGGAAAACTTCTTACTGTATATCATTCTTTTAAATGGTAGAAGTGATCCAGAAACGAAGGCAGATACATATTTGAAAATTTTCCCCTTTCAAATGTCAGTTGAGTGCAGAAAGAATGAAACGATTCCAAAATAAGTATATTCATTGGCTCAGTTGAAAGATGGCTTATTAAAGGGAATACTAACATTATTGTGAGAGCTGAGTCAATTTAATTCAAAATATTCAGTTATGTTTCAAAATCCAACAAGTTTGAATTTAACTTTGATTTGTTGTCACTTGCATTTTACAGTGAATAATACAATAAAATACAGTGAAAAGCTTCGACTGTTGCCACAATACGGCCATTTTGAATAGTTTAAGAATAAAAAGAGTAATAAGATATAACTGAAAGAGAGTCTATCTTCGTTCTACCGTCTCCGCCATGAGTTCTGAGTCAGCTCACGGGCAACACGAAACCTGTGTGCCTCCACCCCTCCTACACCGTCCATCTACTGTCTGTGCTGGATCCACCATTGTAGGAGTCGCCCCTCTTTAGGTGCCATCTCTTCACTGCTGGGCTGCTTCACCAACTCCACCTGCACTTGCCCGCAGCAAGGAGTTCCTGGTCCTGCCGCCGCCTTGCTAATACTAGGAGTTCCTGCTCTGGGCCTACTGTGACCACGCCCGGGGGAGTCCCTGACACTGCTGCCAGGCCAGGTCGGCGCAGCAGCAGCAACAGTCCCACTCTGGTTGCCTTCCTCCAAGATGTCATTTTGCTAGCACTGCTGTTGTGAAGTCTGCTGCCACCATCACTGCCTCAGATCGCTGGCGGAGCTTTGCTGCTGCTGCCACTAGCCCCGAGTGTTGGGAGGACGTCCTTGATGCCATTGCTGCTGCTTCCAATCGCTGGTAGGTGCTACATCCAGGGGGCTGCCACCATTTCGCGCACGACCCACCCTCGATGCAGCCGACTAAGCCACCAAACGAAAGAAAGAAAGCAGATGGGAGAGGATGAGCCCCAGACAAGAGCTCGCATGCAGCCCTCCTACCCTGCTGTCATCTCGGACAGTCTATGCATAATTGTGTGGATTGTTATGTAGAGGGAGTGAGTTAAGTAGAACTGTTCTGATTAAAAACAAAATGACTTTTCGTCAGTCTGTTTGAACACATCTGGGACAGGTCAAACTCTTCACCTGGCACCCGATCCTTCTGGCCCAGAGGCTAGGGACAGTCTGATTAGATTCTTAAAGTCTTAAGAGATTAATCTCAACAACATTATTCTTAAATTCTCAACCAACCATTCTGTGTGTAATAAGTCAATGACACCTGACTTCAATGTTTAATAACATGACTGATTTAAGAAGCACATTACAAATAAGATCAATCCCTCTAACAGCTAATGTCTATGTAACCTCTATGGATGTGTAGTCTGATGCTGGTTCCGTGGTTTGGCTACTACAAATACACTAAAGTGTTAAGCAGAGCCAAGTTGGAAGGCATGAATCCAAGACCACTAGGAGTACTGAAATCGAGTTGTCTACTACTGTGGGTTTTAGAAGCTTAGTGTTGGCAGTGTTGTAGCAGGCTCTTCAATTATTGTGAGGAAGAATGGTGATTGGATAAAATGGGGGAAAGGAGCTGAGGAAGATGTGCCCAACACATGGATGCTAGACACTCTGGTGTGCTGCAATAATAACTCTGGGGACCTTGCAACCCCCTTCGTTGCCACAACATGTGCAATGGTTGAGGAGAAAGCTTAACCAATTTTCCAGGGTTACCAGAGAGGACAATAAATTCCACTTTTGCCAGTGATTCCTGCATTCCTGGAGCAAAATAATAGCAAAGTGGCTGACTTCTTCCAAAAGAGGTGTGAAAAATAGTCAAGTTTTCACTACCTTTCTTGGCTGAATCCCAGCCATGGAGGAGAGTGTTATCTGCAAAGGATAAAGCTTGTGCCACGTTCCTTTTTGATAAAGAATGACATTTAAGTTAGACTGGCTCGACCTGGCTTTGTTTATTTGAGTAAATGCACTGATTGATACGTTACTGCGCTGTGCAGCGCAGGTTTGTCCAATATCTGATGCTGTAGAGTTGGTTGATCTGGTACCTGAGCGAGGGGTAGAGGAACCAAACAGGGTTTATCTTGGTGATCACTAGCCCATAAGGGCTGGTAAGCTCAACATAGTGCTCCTTCTTGATGCGTACAGTCTTCCAGTGCTATCACATCTTTAACAAGAAAAGATGTTGAAGACTTTTCAGTGATGAATTGACATGTTTAAAAATATGTCAGCGGTCGAGTGGTATTATCACTGGGCTGTTAATCTACAGATCTAGGTAATGTTCTGGGGACCCGGGTTTGAATCCTGCCACGGCTGATGATGGAATTTGAATTCAATAGATATGTGGAATTAAGAATCTAATGATGACCATGTGTCTATTGCCGGTTGTTTGGAAAAACCCATCTCGTTCACTAAATGTCCTTTAGGGAAGGAATTGTCATACTTACATGGTCTGGCCTACATGTGACTCCAGACCCACAGCAATGTGGTTGACTCTTAACTGCCCTCTGGGCAATTAGGGATGGGCAATTAATGCTGCTTAGCCAGTGATATTCTCATCCCGTGAATGAATAAAGAAAAAAAAATTGACATCTTGCAAGAATCTTGCTGAAACTTGAAGGAGATGAATGTGTGACTTTCCCAGTGTTATTTGGTACTCGACATATGAGCTGACTTATCTGTTCATGGGTGTTCATTCTATGTTTGTGCCAACAGTGGAGGATAAAGTGAAGGATCAACTTGAAGCAGGGAAGCCTGAGCCAATCATTGAAGAAGTGGTATGTGATGCCTTTGGTTCTCTGGTGCCTTTTTTTCACTGTAATTACAAACTGATATTGAACAGTCTAGCTTAGAAAAGTTTACAACAGGAGAGACAATATTTGATTTTCTGACAGTTGTGTGGTGAATAACCCATTTGTAAATAGAAGGCCCCCAGATGCAGCTTCAGATCCCTGCTGGTCTCAGTTGGGAAAGTAGAATGCTCCAATTATTCTCGGTGTTCTTGTTACCAGCATGTGCTGCAGCATTGATGAGTATGCATTTATTTTTACAATGTGTATCTGTGGTCAGCAGGTGAGAATAGAATTGGGCTTCCTGTGATGCCTTGAGTGACGCGCACACTGTAATCTTACATTGAAAAAAGCTTGACTTTGCAAAGAAGAGGTAATATTAGAACTGTACTGGTTCATGAGTCAATGCTTTCAACTTGGGCCATGAGAGCTTCAGCAGCGTTTTCCAAATATGTAACCCCATCAAGGCCAACAGTTGGATGAATCACCAGTAACTTCAGATTTCCTTTCACATTTCACACATGCACACCTATCATAATTCTGTTTTGTTGCTTGAACATAATTCTGGAATGACATAACTGTGGGAGCACCTTCTCAAATGGATTACAGTCGTTCAAATAGAAGTTCTCTTCACAGGTAAAACTTGAGATGGAAGATAAGTGGTCTTGCCAGGAATGATTTCTTTTATTAAAAAAAAACTTAATAAAAACATTTTAATAAAGATAATTTCTCTAGATTTTCTAACCTTAATCATTGTAACCTCTTCCAGCTGATATGTCCCTGCTCCAAAGCCACTGGCCTTTTGTGTGCTTTTCCCTATTTTGCCTTATCGTTTGAGAATGAATCCTCTGCCCCATTGGCCCCAGGTACTGAGGCTGACTCTTAACATGATGAATTCTCCATTTTTCTTTCTTCCGCGGTCACTTAGAAGTCATGTTAAATTGACCATATACCTTTTTAATGCCCCAAATCTTGCTTTCGGTGATCTTTCCCCATGTTTTATTTCCATTTATATCACAGCTTGGTCTGGCTAAGAATTTGTTACAAACTGTTCAGCTCAATGGACGGAAAGACAAATGATAGGATAGATCAGGATAGAAATGAAAGAATCAAAAGGGTTGAAAGATAGCTGAGTATAGACATTAGAAACAAACACCCAACAGCCTTCTCTGGGCAACAATCGAAGGAAAAATTTTGGATTAAACAAAAAAAGGAAAAAATAAAATTGGATGGTGGTGGTGCCAACAAATGAATATGCCTTCGTGTGGTGAACAATTTGATATGTTTCTCATTCCTTTGTTATTCTTGTACTATCAAGGAGGTTACAAAATAAAAGCTAAGGTATTATGCATTAACTGTACAGAGCCTTAATCAGACCTCATCTGGAGTACTACTTAGTTTGTTCATTCCTCTTTTCTGTTAAGTATCTAGTTCATGGTAACCCCAGGATGTTGGTGGTGGAGCATTCAGCTATGGTAATGCCATTCAACCTCAAGAGGAGATGATTAGATTCTCCTCTGGAGATTGGAGATAGCACTTACTTCACACTTGTCGAATAGGAATCTTAATAACCATTTTTTTCGTCCAAACCTTAAGATCTGGACAACATTTAAGCACATGAACAGGAATTCTTCAGTATCTGAGGAGTTGTCTTGTTACTGAACACTGTAATCAACCACAGACATCTCTACTTCTGGATTTGTTCTCGAGGATGAATATCGATCAAGTAGCTGGAGAAATTTGAGCCTAGGATTTTACCCCACGGAATTTAGAGAGATGTCCAGCTGAGACGATTGACCTTCAACAACCATCCTCCTTTGGGTTAGGTTTGACACCAACCAGTGGAAGGTTTACCCCAGATTCCCATTGACTTCATTTTGCTTTGGATTCTTGGTACCACATTTGGTCAAATGCTCGAGCAGTGTCAAGGAAAGTTACCCTCATTTCATCTCCTGACTTGAGCTGTTTTGTCCATGTTCCGAACAAGACTGTAATGAGGTCAGGAATCAAATGGCCCTGACAGAACCCAGGGAGTAGGTTAAAAGCAAAATATTGCAGATATTGGAGATCTGAAATAAAGAAAGAGTGCTGGAGAAACTCAACAGATCTGGCAGCATCTGTGGAGAAGGAAGCTCAGCTCAGGTCTCCAATCCAATATGACTATTCTTTTAACCTCAATTTATTTGGGTAAGGACAAGCTGAAGTAGGTTTTTCATTCTGGTTGGTTGTCCTCATTAAAGACCCAGTCAACTCTTCTAGATTTGTCAGACTTCATTTCCCACTTATAATATACTTCCCACTTTGCTATACAAAAGCCTGGTTAGGCCACATCTGGAGTATTGTGTCCAGTTCTGGTCGCCTCATTCCAGGAAAGATGTGGAAGCATCAGAAAAGGTGCAGAGGAGATTTACCAGGATGTTGCCTGGAATGGAGGGAAGGTCTTACGAGGAAAGGTTGAGCGCGCTAGGGCTTTTCTCTTTAGAACGATGAAGGATGAGAGGTGACTTGATAGGGGTGTACAAAATGATCAGAGGTATAGATCGAGTAGACAGCCAGAGACTTTGTCCGAGGGTGGAGGTAGCTTTTACGAGGGGACATAGTTTTAAAAGTTTGAAAAGAGGTAGATATCGGGGAGACGTCAGAGGTAGATTCTTTACTCAGAGTGTGGTAGGGACGTGGAATGCATTGCCAGAGAGGGTAGTGGAGTCTGCCTCATTAGGGGCATTTAAGCGGCTATTAGATAGGCATATGGATGAGAGTATAAGGTGGGGGTGGAGGTTAGATAGACCTTAGGTTTCGGGTAAAATTTCAGCACAACATTGTAGGCCGAAGGGCCTGTACTGTGCTGTACTGTTCTTTGTTCTATGTTCTAATCTTGGCTCTGACTAACTGATTTTTTGTTTTAAATGCCCTATTATTTCAATACTAGTAATAGATTCCATCACTTTCCACCTTTACTGATGTCAGACTAAGTAGTAAATAGTTCCCTTCTCTCTGCCTCCTTTCTTGAACAATGGGGTTATGTCTGTTATTCTTCAATCCATAAATCTGTTGCAGAACCGAGAAAACTTTAGAACATCAAAACTGATGAGTTGATCATCTATACAGCCATATTCTTTACAATCCTATGATGTAGGCATCAACATCCAGAGGATTTATCAGCTTTTAGTCCTGTTAATTTCTCCAGTACTTCTATTTCACTAATATTATTTAATTTCCTAAAGTTATAAGGTTTCTAATAATTTAAAGTTTGTTGTTTGCATCTTCTACTGTGAAGATTGACAGGAATTTCTGCTATTTCCTTATTCCCTGTTGTGATTTCTCCTGCCTGTATTTCTTGTTAGTTTACTCATGTTCTGACTTATCTCTCGAAAATCAGCAAACAGTCACTAAGAAATTAGTAAAGGCTTCCCAGTCTTCAACATAACTACTGTTTATGGCAACATTGTAAGCTACTTCTTTTCATCTTAACTTCAACGTGTCAAGCTACGGTTATACCACTTTTTTGGTAGAGGTTTTAGTCCTAAAGGTATCAGGAGAGTTATGAAATATTTCTATTGCTTATCAAATTAGTCTCATTTCCTAATCCAGCTCAGCTGATCATACCTCCATACCTGGCTTCCTTAAAGTTAAGAACTGAGTTTCACATTGCACCACATCACTTAAAATTCAAATAGAGATATTCACCCATATTATGATTGCCATTCCCAAGAGGGAATTGTGCCACTTTATTCACTGCTCAATCTAAGTAACCTGGTGCCTACTTGATTCCTCACCATATTTTTAGTTCTTGAGAATATTATGGATCTGTCTATTGCAGAATACCTGCTCAGGAAAGTGCCCTGGAAAGGTTGTTACTGTATTTGTTGTCTCTTCTCTCAAATATCATCCTTTAAATTCCTAGGGTATGCTTTGGTAGGTTACGTGAATCAGTATCTCTCTCTGACCCTTAGAGGGAGATTCTTGTAATGTGTCCCAATTTAAAACCACTTCAATCCATTTTCACCTCTCAGTTCTGCTACACTTTCCAAGGAATAAACTGACAAGGTGACCCTTGGATTGACTTTGAATGCAACAACGGTGGATAATTTTATCAAGATGCTGGGTATCACCTTATCAACTTCTTGGTAGATATCTGTGACTTCCACTCGTGGAGCTGAAAGCTCCACACTTTGTTGTTTTGCATTCCTCAGCCAAAATCTGGAATGAGATGGAGAATCTCAATGTGATTCTTAAATAAGCAATAATGTTTCCAAATTGCAAACATGTGACATTTCTTTGATAACAAGGTGTGGAGCTGGATGAACACAGGCCAAGCAGCATCGTAGGAGCAGGAAAGCATGACGTTTCGGGCCTAGACCCTTCATCAGAAATGGGGGAGGGGAAGGGGGTTCTGAAATAAATAGGGAGAGAGGGGGAGGCAGATAGAAGATGGATAGAGGAGAAGATAGGTGGAGAGGAGACAGACAGGTCAAAGAGGCAGGGGTGGAGCCAGTAAAGGTGAGTGTAGGTAGGGAGCAGATAGGTCAGTCCAGGGAGGATGGACAGGTCAAGGGGGCGGGATGACGTTAGTAGATAGGAGATGGGGGTGCGGCTTGAGGTGGGAGGAGGGGATAGGTGAGAGGAAAAACAGGTTAGGGAGGCCGGGACGAGCTGGGCTGGTTTGGGGATGCGGTAGGGGGAGGGGAGATTTTGAAGCTTGTGAAATCCACATTGATACCATTGGGCTGCAGGGTTCCCAGGCTGAATGATTTGCTGTTCCTGCAGCCTTCGGGTGGCGTCGTTGTGGCACTGCAGGAGGCCCAGGATGGACATGTCGTCTGAGGAATGGGAGGGGGAGTTGAAATGGTTCACGACTGGGAGGTGCAATTGTTTGTTGCGAACTGAAAGCGGTCCCCAAGCCTCCGCTTGGCTTCCCCGATGTAGAGGAGGCCACAACGGGTACATCGGATGCAGTATACCACGTTGGCAGATGTGCAGGTGAACATCTGCTTGATGTGGAAAGTCTTCTTGGGGCCTGGGATGGGGTGAGGGAGGAGGTGTGGGGGCAGGTGTAGCACTTCCTGCGGTTGCAGGGAAAAGTGCTGGGTGTGGTGGGGCTGGAGGGGAGTGTGGAGTGGACAAGGGAGTCATGGAAAGAGTGCTTCCTCCAGAAAGCAGATCAGAGTGGGGAGGGAAAAATGTCTTTGGTGGTGGGGTCGGATCGCAGATGGTGGAAGTGTCGGAGGATGATGCATTGGATCCGGAGGTTGGTACGTGAGGACGAGAGGGATTCTTTTTTGGTTGTTATTGTGGGAACGGGGTGTGAGGGATGAGTTCCGGGAAATGCGGGAGACACGGTCGAGGGCGTTCTCGACCACTGCGGGGGGGATGTTGCGGTCCTTGAAGAATGAGGACATCTGAGATGTATGGGAGTGGAATGCCTCGTCCTGGGAGCAGATGCGGCGGAGGCAAAGGAGTTGGGAATAGGGGATGGCATTTTTGCAGGAAGCTGGGTGGGAGGAGGTGTATTCTAGGTAGCTGTGGGAGTCGGTGGGCTTGAAATGGATATCGGTTTCTTGGTGGTTACCCGAGATGGAGACAGAGGGGTCCAGGAAGGAGAGAGAAGTGTTGGAGATGGTCCAGGTGAACTTCAGGTTGGGGTGGAAGGTGTTGGTGAATTGGATGAACTGTTCGAGCTCCTCGTAGGAGCACGAGGCGGCGCCGATACAGTCATCAATGTAACGGAGGAAGAGGTGGGGTTTAGGGCCAGTGTAGGTACGGAAGAGGGATTGTTCCACGTAACCTACAAAGAGGCAGGCATAGCTTGGGCCCATGCAGGTACCCATGGCCACCCCCTTTGTCTGTAGGAAGTGGGAGGAATTGAAAGAGAAGTTGTTGAGGGTGAGGACGAGTTCGGCTAAGCGGATGAGGGTGTCAGTGGATGGTGATTGGTCAGGTCTGCAGGACAGGAAGAAGCGGAGGGCCTTTAGGCCATCAGCATGGGGAATGCAGGTGTATAGGGACTGGACGTCCATAGTAAAAATGAGGTGTTGGGGACCGGGGAATTGGAAGCTCTGGAGGAGGTGGAGGGCGTGGGTGGTGTCACGGATGTAGGTAGGGAGTTCGGAGACCAAGGGGGTGAAAATAGAGTCGAGGTCGGTGGGGCAGGAGCAGGCGGAGACAATGGGTCATTTGGGTTTGTGGATTTTGGGAAGGAGATAGAAGCGGGTGGTGCGGGGTTGGGGAACGATGAAGTTGGAGGCTGTGGGTGGGAGGTCACCTGGGGTGATGAGGTTGTGGATCGTTCGGGAGATGATGATTTGGTGGTCGGGGGTGGGATCGTGATCAAGGGGGCGGTAGGAGGTGGTGTCAGAGAGTTGGCGCCTGGCCTCAGCAATGTAGAGGTCAGCGCACCATACTACAACTGCGCTTCCCTTGTCCGCGGGTTTTCCGGTGAGGTTGGGATTGGAGCGGAGGGAGCGGACTGGCTCCATCCCCGCCTCTTTGACTTGTCTGTCTCCTGTCCACCTATCCTCTCCTCTATCCATCTTCAATCCGCCTCCCCCTCTCTCCCTATTTATTTCAGAACCCTCTTCCTCTCCCCCATATCTGATGAAGGGTCGAGGCCCGAAACGTCAAGCTTTCCTGTTCCTATGATGCTGCTTGGCCTGCTGTGTTCATCCAGCTCCACACCTTGTTATCTCGGATTCTCCAGCATCTGCAGTACCTATTATCTATGTGACATTTCTTTACCCATTTCAACCATTTTCCTGCCTCTCTGAGTGAGATTGCTGGTTCTTATTCCACTGTTCATACAGCCAGCAGGCATTATCCAGATCTGGACTGGAATTGAGCCCATCTCCTGAAGTTGGAAGGGCAGTGACAGCCTGTTCTGACTTTTGATATGATTTTGGAAAAACTGCAGTAATTGAATTCCCCTTCTCAAACTGTTGTTAAAATGTTGTCAATTTTTTTAACTTCAATTTTATAGGACTTGATGAACCTTGCTCCCAGGAAGCCAGACTGGTATGTGTCTGATTTTTGTATCTCTCAAGATGTTGTTTATTGAAACAAATGTGTCTAATTGGTGTACAAGTTAATCTGTTCTAGTTTATGTTATGTTTTTCAATTTGATGGGTTTTCTTATGCAGGGATCTGAAGAGGGATGTGGCTAAGAAGCTGGAAAAACTGGAGAAGAGGACGCAGAGAGCAATAGCAGAACTAATCCGTGAGTAATTAATGAATTATCAGGTTTCATTGCGCTCCTTGGAAGCATTGGCGGTCACAAAAGAGTTTCCAGAATTGTTGAGACAATTCATTCAATTTGGTTTAGGTCAAGTGGAAGGAATACTACTTCTAGGTCAAAGCTGACCGTTCTTACTGTCTGGAATGCTTCATCAAAAATGGTTACTGTGGCAGAGATTATGGTTAATTTGCAAGTTAATTAAAAGTGCGTTTGAAAGGATAAATGCATTAGCACATAACAAAATAATGGTAGACAATGCCTGTCCCCAGCATTGCTGTGATGGGCTAAATAGTATCATTTTTTTTGTTGCAATTTCCACCATTCTGCGTTGTGCCTACTTGCATACACAGGTGTAAGAAAGGTTCAAATACAAACATGAATTAGGAACAGCAGCAGTCGGCCATTCAACTCCTTGAATCTGCTCTGCCATTTGATAAGATTGCTCCTGATCTCAGTCACTGATCAACAACAATGTCTACTGTGGCCATACAGTTAGTCTACTGATTAACCTGCGGGCCAACATCCTACATGCTCAACAGGCATCATTATCAGAAGAGGAGGGAAAAGATCAGAAAATAAACAGATGTGGATAAAGCTAAGTTAACCGGTGCAGTGCCATACTTGGCAAATAGTGGAGTTGTCCCACTGTTGGTAGGAGATGACACAACCACACAAGATCCCGTTAACGCCGAACGTACAATCACAAAATGCATCTCTTTTGCACCCAATCTCTATCATACACTCTGTCTTTTACTTCACTTTTCTCTCAATGTCTCACTCTCTCTTGCCTGTCTTTCTCGTTCTTGTACTCCCACACTTTTGCTGTCTTCTCCATCACACTGTCACTTACGTGTATGACTAATCGAGTATATGTATAGGTTTTTATTTATGTTACATGACTTTGTTCAGGCGTGCGTGTAGAAGCAGTGAGCATGAAGTCCTGAGCACAACCACCAACGAGCAGATGATAGTTTTGTAAGGGCAAGGGAAGAAAGCCATTTGAAAGTTTGGAAATAGCAATGTTGGAATGATGTTAGTTAGTTATTTTCCATCCCACAGGCGAGAAGCTAAAAGGTAATGAAGATGATCTGGCATCTGCAGTTGGAGCTGTGAAGCAGGAGGATTATGACTCTGAGTGATTCAGATTTTCATATACATTGGAGGTGTGAGGGAGACCAAATGCACGGCGGCTGACTTCATGAAATGAGAACACTGTCACTGTACTCACTGAGTGATCACGGTGAAGAGGAAAGAGATTGTTCAGCCTTTTTTTCCTAAGAAGATTCTGCAGTTGTCTTTACAGTGATTGTCCAGACTCTACCAGCTTACCTGAAACTCAATTAAACTTGTTGCTGCATGAAGAACTTAGTGAAATCAGTCCTAAATTTACTTCTCCTATTGTTACAGTTTATTTTGATATGGCCCAGGATTTACTTTTTCTGTACCATTTACTAATATCTACACTTCCTTGCATCACTCTCGGTTTCTTACTTTCTAGGTCAAAGGGTCAGTTTTTCTTGCTGCTCAGTCCATCTGACCTGAGAAGTCAACCTTTTTGCCTGTCCACTACACTGATCTCAGAGTTTGGATGATTCTTTTTGTTTTGCTGACCACGGCTGGAAACAGCAGCCAGTGCGATCTGTCTCGAACACTGTGCAGTTATCCACAAACAGCTGTTCACTTTGGAGTCCTGAGTTCTTTTCCTGTGTTTTCTCCAGTTTTTCATTATTGTTAATGTTGGTTTAAGAGGAGAAGCTTTCCTACCCCTGCAGTATAATTTACACGTCTCTTAGAGACCACAAATGTCTCCTTATGATCATGGACACTTATGAGCTCATTTGATCCTGCAGGAAATCTAATCAAATTGATGTTAATTGGAGGGTTTAGGAGAATGGGAGCTGTGAGGTTTTACAGAACCTTCAGGATCTGAGAGTTGAAGCCTGTAACGTTAAAACCCATTGAAATTATAGAATGGAATTTATGTAAGTAGCTACAGACTCACAACTTGAGCTCACAAACAAACTTTGTAGCTTTTAAAAATTCTCAATCTGCAAACAAACAAAAAACATACATAATTTGCTGAATGTTATGGAGATGCTGTGCAGTATCTGAACAAGGAAAGGCAAGTGAATATTTCCAGCATCGGCAGTTCCTACTGTCTCTGAATATTTCTGATAGAGTTCATACCTGCAGTTTTTCTTTTGAAAAGAATTTCTTCTTGAGTTTCAGTCCTGCATGTGTCAGTATGGTGTATCCCTTTCTGGATATCGATGAAGATTGTAGATCTTTTTCATGTGTAGGTGTTTGTGTTCCTCTGTGTAGGCTTGTAAGTGTCTGCCTTCTTGCCTGTGTATAAGGGATGCATCCACATCTCCATCTGTTTGAGTGAGGTGTGTCCACCTCTGTCAGTGACTGATGTCACCACTTAGCGTTGGGATTTCATGAAACAGATTTTTACCTCCTTGTTAACTGGTTATTCTTTCTGCTCTGCATTGTTTTGGACAGCCTTTTCTGTGTATTTTCTATGAAATGATGTACCAATTTATAATAAAAGAAACTACAAAACAAAACTACTGAGTTACAGTGAAACAAATCACATTGTCATTTGGAGTAACTGGTCAGATAATCTGAACCAGCACTATTGAAACTGCATTATCTGGTTCAAGTCTGATTTGCCAGGCTTCAATTAATAGCTCTGACCACCGGACTCCTCTGACCAGTGAAATCAAGGTGACCCAAACAACCTGATTTGTAGGGGCCCCTGGCAGTCCACTAATATTGATTGACCTATAAAGCTGGGGTCAGCCAGATTCAATTGGAATGTTATGCTAATACCCTTCGAAGGTTAAAAATTAAATCTCATAGAAAGTAAAGGATTGACAAATATACTAAATGAGTATGAGCAAATTACTGCAGATGCAGGAATCTCTATTCAAAACAAAAAATACTGGAAATAACAGCGGGTCAGGCAGCATCTGTGGAGAGAGAACAAGCTAATATTTTGAGTCTAGATGACCTGATCAGAGTTGACGTTATTTGTGAAGGGGACAGCATTTATGCAATAGTTAGAGCATGGAGTGCTGGGGGCAAATGGGTGCTGATAGTGCAGATTAAGTGATTGGAATGTGAGAATGGCTGAACAATGGGTCTCTGGCACAGTCAGGTTGTAGTGCTAATGACTGAATTACCATGCTGCCTATTCTTGTGGCTGAGTTTCAAATTCAAACCACATCAAGAAACGTCTTCTTTAACTGTTGGATTTATTCATTAAACTATTTCATATTTATGGCCCCTAGTTTTTCTAAGGAAAGTCCCAACTCGTTTTAAGTGAGTTGGTAGTAGGAATCAAACGAGTGCAAAAGGCAGAGCAATGACTATTAGGCTGATTATTGATAGGTAAGTGATTAAAAAAAGCCTATGGTGCTATGGGCTTTTTTTTTCTAAATAGGTGCCTGAGTACAAAAACAAGGAAGTTAAACCTGAATAAAATGCTGGTTCTGCCTCAACCAGCAACATGTGTCCATTTCTGAGCATTACACTTCAGGAGGAATATGGAAGTATTAGAGTGCAGAAAAGTTTCATGAACTGGTTTTTCAGGTACAAAGACCAAAAGAATTGTGGATGCTGTAAATCAGAAATAGAAGTTCTGAGGAAGGGTCACTCGACCTGAAACATTAACTCTGATTTCTCTCCACAGATGCTGCCAGACCTGCTGAGTTTTTCTGTTTTTGTTTCAGTTATGAAGACAGATTGGCACAGTTGGGATTGTTTTCCTTGGATTAAAAAGACTAAAATGAGATTTGATAGAGGTAATCAAAACCATGGAAGGGTCAGGTCAATATATGCAGGCAGAAAAATGTCCACATTTCCTATTGGTGGAAGGGATGAGAGCCAGAGGTCACAATTGAGCCTACTCTGTCATTTAATCCAATCATGGCTGACCAAACACCAAATGCCTTTTACCCACACTATTCCCATAACTCTTACACCATTGCTAATGAAACATGTATTAACCTCTAAATGTACTCAAAGACTGAACTTTCACAGATGTTGGAGTAGAGAATGCCAAAGATTTGCCACCCTCTGGGAATTCTCCCTGTCTTGGTCCTAAATTCATTTCTAAAAAAATTGAACCCTTGGCTCTGGATTCCCCAACCAAGGAAAGCATCCTGTCTGTATCTGCCTGTCCATTCCTTTAAATATTTTAGAGGTTTCCATGAGATCACCTTTCATTCTTCAAAATTGAAGAGAATAATGGCCTATTTTGCCCATTTCTCTTTGATGGAGATTGCTGCCCTCTCAGGAACAAATCAGGTAAACCTTCATTGCGTTCCTCTCTGGCAATAAGATCTTACCTGAGATGAAAACTGCACCAACTACTCCAGGTGCAATCTAACCAAGTTCCTGTGGATTTGAAGCAATACTTCATTCCTCCTGTACTCAGATCCGCTTGCAGTAATGGCTAAAATTCCATTAGCCTTCCTAAATAGCATGTTGCAAAGAAGGAAGAGGAAGTAATAGTGACCAAATGCTTTATCTGCCATTGTGGTGGAAGTGGGTTCAATTAAGACTTTTAAGAGGGAATTGTGTTGTTATCTGAAAAGGAAAAGTGTACGTGGTTATATGGAGAAGATGAGGGACTGGCATGAGTTGAATTGCCCCTGTTCTGCTAGCTCTGATTCTACATCTTGAGAGACTTAAAATAGTGAAGGTGATATCACAAATTTTGCAGATATGAAAATTACAAGAACAGAAGAATTACGGAAAAAAAGTAGGCAATTAAGTCCCTTTTTTGATAAGATATAATTGATTTTGATTGTGTGTTCCACTTTCCTAGCTACCTCCATATCCTTTAATTCTCCTATTGTAGATTGTACAATCCCTACAGTGTGGAAACAGGCCCTTTGGCCCAATAAGTCCACACAGATTGTCAGACCATCCCACCCAGACCCACCTCCCTAATCTACACATCCCTGAATACTTTGGGCAATTTAGCATGTCCAATGCACCTAATCTGCACATCTTTGGACTGTGGGAGGAAACCCATGGGCAGAATGTGCAAACTCCACACAGACACTGGCCCAAGGGTGGAATTGAACCTGGGTCCCTGGTGTTGTGAGGCAGCAGTGCTAGCCACTATGCCACCCCTTCCCCCCTTCCCCCCCTTACCCCCCTTACCCCCTTACCCCTTCCTTGCCTCAGTGGGACAAACCTGTAGCAACTGCTCCCTAAACAACCTCCACATTTCTATCGTGCATTTCCCTGAGAACATCTGATTCCAACTGGTGCTCCTAAGTTCTTGCCTAATAGCATTGTAATTCCTCCTTACCCAGTTAAATACTTTCCCATACCGGCTACTCCTTTCCCTCTCCATGACTATAGTAAAAGTCAGAAGGTTGTGATCACTATCACTGAAATATACTCCCACTGAGAGATCTGACACCTGACCTGGTTCATATCCAACACCAAATTCAATATGGCCTCCCCTTTAATCGGCCTATCTACATCTTGAGTCAGAAATCCTTCCTGGCCACACCTGTCAAAATCTGGTCCATCCAAACTCTTTGCACTTAGGAGGTTCCAGTTTATATTAGGGAAGTTGAAGTCGCCCATAACACCAATGTTACTACTTCTATACTTTTCCAAAATCCAACTCCCAATCTGCTCCTCGGGGGCCTACGGAAAACTCCCAATAAAGTGACTGCTCCTTTCCTGTTTATGACTTCCATCCATACTGACTCAGAGAAGAAATCCTCCCCCACAAACTCCCATTCTGCAGCTGTGATACCATACCTGGTTAGCAATGCCACTCTCCCACCTCTTTTACCTCCCTCCCTATTTCTTTTGAAACATCTATACCCCGGAACATCCAACAACTATTCCTACCCCTGTGTTGTCCAAGTCTCCGTAATGGCCATAACATCGTAGTCCCGAGTACTGATGCATGCTCTTAAGTTCATAACCCTTATTCCTGACAAATCGTTAACAATTCTAAAATGTAATTATTTGCTGAGGAAAAACATATTCCCATCTGTTTGAAATGGAAAGCATTTTTTAAAATTTGAAACGACGTCTCCCTGAGTTCCCGATTCCCCCCACAAGGGTAGATATGTTCTCAGTATCCACCTTGTCAAGTTCACGCAGGATCTCATTATTTCAACAAAATCACTGCATTCTTCTAAATTACAATGGACACACGTTCGACCATCCCTCGTGAACGTAGGGTATTATTGTACCTATTGCTTATTTCTACGGGATAGTTTATTCGGGTTAAAAGTGTTGTGTTTGTGTAAATGAAACAGGTAAAGAACTTTGATGTTGAAGGATTTAGGACAGCCACAGGTACACTGCTGCAGCCTCGCTGTTGACATTCGCTGCGACGCACATCCTAGTCACGTGTCTATGACGTGAATGGACGAGCCGATTGGTCAATCTGACGTCGTCACCCAGGCGATGACTCCTGTACGTCATCAGTAGCGCCCGGATGAAGGATGTGGGCGGCCATGCCGGTGTCGGGGATCAGGGTGAGTGAGCCTTGGGGAGGAACAGTTGGACTTCCGCGATCCTGAAACACTGTCGTCCGAGGGCAGGAATAGTGACGGCTCGGCTCTACCTGCGTCCGGGCCCCACTTGTCTCGGTTCAAGAACTAGACCCTTCTGCCTCCCTGTCCTCACCTCACTCCTTCCTCTCTCTCACTTCCTCCATCCCCTTACGTCACCCCCCTCAGACACAGGCCGTCACCGCGCTGCTTTTCCTTGTCTCACTATCCCTGTCTCTCTCAGACACACATCCTCACTATCCCTGTCTCTCTCAGACACACATCCTCACTATCCCTGTCTCTCAGACACACATCCTCGCTATCCCTGTCTCTCTCAGACAGATATCCTCGCTATCCCTGTCTCTCTCAGACACACATCCTCGCTATCCCTGTCTCTCTCAGACACACCCTCGCTATCCCTGTCTCTCTCAGACACACACCCTCACTATCCCTGTCTCTCTCAGACACACACCCTCACTATCCCTGTCTCTCTCAGACACATATCCTCGCTATCCCTGTCTCTCTCAGACACACATCCTCGCTATCCCT
>JAHRHZ010000054.1:1497781-1559441 GCA_024137785.1 Ginglymostoma cirratum
AGACCCGAAACGTCAGCCTTCCTGCTCCTCTGATGCAGCTTGGCCTGCTGTGTTCATCCAGCTCTACACATCGTTATCATGGAAGTTAGAGACCATTGCTGCCTCACCTCCTTGACCCTTTCCCTCAAACACTCACATGCAAACACTTTTTACCGTGCACTCAATCTGTCCTTAATATTTATTCGCTCATTCACTTTGCCATAAGCTCACCTTCTTTATTCAGATTCTCTTCCACTGACGATCTCAGAACACACACACACTTTCCATCATTAATGCCACTTGCCTGCATTGTAAACATTTTGGCCAGACCGTCCGCAAGTCAGTAAGGAATTAATTAAGAAATTAGCCTGAAACTCTCAGGTTTTCTTTCTGCATGTCTGCTGTGAGAAAAATATGTAGTACAGTGATTCAGCCCTATTTGTGGGGATCCAAAATATGTAGCTCGCAGCTTACTATTCACAGAATCAATAATATTGTTTTGTTAAATTTTAAGAGCTGTATAAAAATGTGCAGTGATGTCACAAAGTGTACATAAGGTCAAAAACAAACAGCTGCATGCTGTGGTCAGTGAGGCTGTGTAGTGCCTGAAATTAGGTACACCATGTATCAAGTATTTCAGTGTAAATTTACATTGCCACCCAGTGGGAAAATGAATTAAGACAGCATATTCTCGAGGAAGACTTCCTGCTGTTTCTGTCTCTTGCACTCAGCTGGACTTGACCTCTAGTTTTATCATTTTCAGATTTCGTTGGTGTGGAATGGCAATCTGGTAAACTTGCTGCGAAACCTCTTTGTGATCAGAGTGGATGCTAATAACCATGTCCTACGGTCTGTTGAAAATGAGATTCATTGGCGGTTGAGGCGCCTGAGCTTGAAAAACCTTGCTTGGTTGGCAGGCTACTACACCAGCTATGCACAGACTGACGGACAGAAAGTGCTGCTTAGTGATATAATAAAAAACGTGGAACTACGCTGGACTGAGATCACAGATGCAAAGACTGTTACCACACTGATGACAAAACTGGGACCCCTATCGAGTGCACTAATGGGCAGACTGGAGGATAAGGTATAGGTTACCTATGCAGTAAAATTTTTATCATCAAAAATGTTGTGTCGCTGTAATAATGTGCTAAGTTAAGCCTGGACCCAAAGTGTGAAATATAGATGTATGATAGTATGATACATGTCACACCTAGAAACACTGTATTGTATTGAATGTCAGAACACTGAAGTGTAAGAAGCATTAGAGGGAAGCTTGACCAAATACCCAAGGGAGAAAGGACGAGAAGAATATGTGGCTATGGTGAGATAAAATGGATTTGGAGAAGGCTTGTGTGCAGCATAAAGTCCAGTGTTGTCCAGTTAGGCTAAATGGTTTATTTCTGTTCTGCAAATTCTGTGTAAAACACTGCATGTTATGTACATTAGAGAGTATTAGACAGTATAACATGAGAAGTGGAGAGATGTAGTCATTCACACAGTGTGTTATGTAATATTTACACTCACAAGAATGGACTTCAAGGTAGCTGGTATCTACGCGTATATCTGCATGGCACCCCATCTAAGTCACTGTTGGCTCCGTGTAGCAGCCATGGCTCAGTTGGTATTACTGTTGCCTGCATCTCAAGGTTTCAGGTTCAAGTCACACTCCTGTATTTGGGCACAAAAGTCAAGACTGATGCTGTCATGAGGGATTGGTCCAGTGTTGGATGTGATGCCTTTCAGATGAGACATTAAATCAGACCCAATCTGCCTGTTTGGGTGAATATGGAAGGTCCTATGACACTAGTTCATTGAAGAACAGATTGTCCTGGTCGATATTTGTCCTTCAATTAAAATCACTAAACCATACTTTTTAATTATTATCGCATTGCTGTGTATGTGAATTTGCTGTTTGCAACTTGCCTGCTGGTTCCTACAACAGTTACTATACAGTTCATTGGTTCTAAAGCACCTTGAGACATCAACTGATTATGAACAGTAGTACACAAACATCTCTTTTCTTTCTTTTATGGACAGAAGTCACACAACACCACGATATCGTCCAACGCGTTTATTTTAAATCACAAGCTTTCAGAGCATTGCTCCTTCGTCAGGTGGAGTCAAAACAAACACACAGGCACAGAATTTATGGGCAGAGAGATCAAAACACCATACAAATAGTGAGTGGAGTGTTGAATAATAAGTCTCTGCAGGTGATCAAAAGTGTCAGGTGGTGTGAATAAAGTGTCAATAACTGACTAGCAAGTGAAGGAATGACCTGTGATCCAATTAATTGAGGTAGAGAGATAATTACAAAAAATTAAAAATAAGATGGTTCTAGGGACAAACCAAACAGCTGGAATAACATGATAGGTACAAGAGTTGCATGCCGAGGGTCTAACCAAAGTAACAGTTACTTTGTGAAGTTTTGGATTGCTTAACGTAGGGGGATTGTTTATCTCAAAGACTGCCTTGGAGGAGACTTGCGGACACTTGTCTGAAGATCGGAGACTGAATGTCCTTGACTGCTGAAGTGTTCCCTGATTGGGTGGGAACATTCCTATCTGGGGAGCACTTCAGCGGTCAAGAAACAATTGCCATTCAGGAGTGTTCCCTTCCAGTCAGGGAACACTTAAGCGGTCAAGAGCATTCAGCCTCTGAGCTTTGGGTAAGCATCCTCCAACACAGAATCGCCAAGCAGAGACTGATAGCCAAGTTCCGTACCCTTGAAGACGGTCTCAACCGTGATCTTAGGTTCACGTCGAGCTACATGTGACCCCACCATTCTGTTTTGTATTTGTAAAATCTTTCATACTGTTCTGTTTTGACACCATAACTTGATAACTTGTTATAATCTGTCTACCTTAATTAGTTTGTTCAGTTTTGGATTACTTGTTACTTTGGTTAGGCCCTTGACATGCGACTGTTAGAACAAAGAACAAAGAAAATTACAGCACAGGAACAGGCCCTTCGACCCTCCAAGCCTGTGCTGATCCAGATCGTCTATCTAAACCTGTCACCTTTTTTCCAAGGATCGGTATCCCTCTGCTCCCTGCCCATTCATGTATCTGTCTAGATACATCTTAAATGACGCTATCGTGCCTGCCTCTACCACCTCCGCTGGCAACGCATTCCAGGCACCCACCACCCTCTGCGTAAAGAACTTTCCATGCATATCTCCCTTCAACTTTTCCCCTCTCACCTTGAAATCATGACCCCTAGTAATTGAGTCCCCCACTCTGGGGGGGAAAAGCTTCTTGCGATCCATCCTGTCTGTACCTCTCATGATTTTGTAGACCTCAATCGGGCCCCACCCCCCCCCCCCCCCCCCCCCAACCTCCGTCTTCTAATGTAAATAATCCTAATCTACTCAACCTCTCTTCATAGCTAGCGCCCTCCACACCAGGCAACATCCTGGTGAACCTCCTGTGCACCCTGTCCAATACATCCACATCCTTTTGGTAATGTGGCGACCAGAACTGTACGCAGTATTCCAAATGTGGTCGAACCAAAGTCCTATACAACTGTAACATGACCTGTCAACTCTTGTACTCAATGCCCTGTCCGATGAATGAAAGCATGCCGTATGCCTTCTTGACCACTCTATCAACTTGCGTTCCCACCTTCAGGGTAGAATGGACCTGAACACCCAGATCTCTCTGTGCATCAGTTTTCCCCAGGGCTTTTCCGGTTACCGTACAGTTTGCTCTTGAATTGGATCTTCCAAAATGCATCACCTCGCATTTTCCTGCATTGAACTCCATCTGCCATTTCTCCGCCCAACTCTCCAATCTATCTATATTCTGTTGCATTCTCCGACAGTCCCCTTCACTATCTGCTGCTCCACCAATCTTAGTGTCATCTAATCAGACCATCTGTACCTTCCTCCAGATCATTTCTGTACATCACAAACAACAGTGGTCCCAACACAGATCCCTGTGGAACACCACTGGTCACCGTTCTCCATTTTGAGAAACTCCCTTCCGCTACAACTCTGTCTCCTATTGCCCAGCCAGATCTCTCTCCATCTAGCTAGTACAGCCTGGACCCCATGTGACTTCACTTTCTCCATCAGCCTACCATAGGGAACCTTATCAAACGCCTTACTGAAGTCCATGTATATGACATCTACAGCCCTTCCCTCATCTATCAACTTTGTCACTTCCTCAAAGAATTCTATCGAGTTGGTAAGACATGACTTTCCCTGCACAAAATCATGCTTCCTATCACTAATAAGCCAATTTTTTTCCAAATGTAAATAGATCCTATCCCACAGTATCTTCTCCAGCAGCTTCCCCACCACTGATGCCAGGCTCACCGGTCTATAATTACCTGGATTATCCTTGCTACCCTCCTTAAACAAGGGGACAACATTAGCAATTCTCCAGTCCTCCGGGACCTCACCCGTGCTCAAGGATACTGCAAAGGTGTCTGTTAAGGGCCTAGCTATTTCCTCTCTTGCTTCCCTCGGTAACCTGGGATAGATCCCATCCGGACCTGGGGACTTGTCCACCCTAATGCCTTTTAGAATACCCAACACTCCTTTTCATAGGGACATGTCTGTCCTGCACTCTAATCAACCTCTCTTTAAAAGCCTTCCACATATCAAATGTAGATTTACCCTCATACAGCTGCTCCCAATCCACATTCCCCAGCTCCTGCTGAATTTTGCTGTAGTTGGCCTTCCCCCAATTTAGCACTCTACCTTTCGGACCACTCTCGTCTTTGTCTCTCAGTATTGTAAAAGTTACAGAATTGTGATCACTATTCCCAAAGTAATCCCCTACTGAAACTTCAACCACCTGGCCGGGCTCATTCCCCAACACCAGGTCCAGTATGGCCCCTTCCTAAGTTGGACTATTTACATACTGCTCTATAAAACCCTCCTGGATGCTCCTTACAAATTCTGCCCCATATAAACCCCTAGCACTAAATGAATCCCAGTCAATGTTGGGAAAATTAAAATCTCCTATCACCACCACCCTGTTGCTCCTCCACCTTTCCATAAGATAGATCGGATAGTTAGAGCTATCATATATTCCGGCCATTTCGTTTGTCTCCAGAACCATCTTATTTGTAATTTTTTGTAGTTATCTCTGTGCTTCAATTAATTGGATCACATGTCAGCCCTTCACTTGCTATTGAGCTGTTGACGCTTTACTCACGCTGTCTGACCCTTTGGTTCACCTGTAAAGACTTATTATTCAGCCTGTTGATGCTCCACTCACACCATTTATGTGATCTTTTGATCTCTCTGCCTATAAATTCTGTGCCTGTGTGCTTCTCTTCTCTTCAAATGAAGAAAGAGCAGTGCTGCAAAAGCTTGTGATTTCAAATAAACCTGTTGGACTATAACCTAGTGTCCTGTGACTTCTAACCTTGTCTACCCCAGTCAAATACTGATACCTCCACATCATGGCTTTTTATTTTATGTATAACCCAGCCCGGGAGTTTTCAGTCAGGCAAGGGTGGGAGAAAACTGTTGTTGCAGATGGAATTTGATAAAGCGGGAGGAAAAGCAACAGCAAGTAAAACTTATAAGGAACTCTCGCCATAGAAATGAATTTGCCTATTAACGAAATTTGAATGTCATGTACCCCTCTACCTCTCACATGTTTCAGTGGTTTCTCTGGCGAACTGTCCAGTTCACTTTTGTGTTAACATGTTGCTCCCACGTACACCACCATTCATATAAATCACTGTGTTCACAACTCAGCTGTCAATCTTGATTAGTGATCTAGGTTTAACATCTCAGTGAGGCATTGAGGAAGCACTGTAGTGTTGACGGGGCCATCTTTTAGATGAAACATTAATCCTGGGTCTCATTTGTTCTGGTAGAAGGTAAAAGTTTCCGTAGCACCAAATAATGAAGAGTGGGGCTATCTGTCAATTAACACCATAAACAGATGATCTGGGTATGATCTCATTTCTGTTTCTGGGACATTACAATGTGCATATTGGTTGTATATTTACTACATTACAACAGTGACAACACTTTGGAGAGTGCTTCATTTGCTGTAAAGCCCTTTGTGATATCCTGATTTTTTTTAACGATAAATTTATACAAGTTCTCTTATGTTTTGTGAGAGAATGCATTCTGATTATGCATTTGTTGAATTTATGTTGCAGGGCTTGGAATTGGCTGAGTTTTTCACTCCTGAAGACACAAGAAAGGTGGTACTGGCTTTGGCGATGCAGAATCGGCGGTCTATTCCCTTACTTCGTGCCCTGTCATATCATTTCATGCAGAAGCACTGTGACTTGAAGACTGGAATACTGATTGACATGGCCTTTGCTTATGGTATGTGAAAGTCGAAAGTCAAAATTCTCTGATTAATGAGAGTAATATAATTGTACACTGCATGAATCAGGATCAATTAGCAGAAATATTTGCTGTGAGGCTATCTGCAAACATATTTTAACAGTGGGAAAGAAATCACTGTAGGTGCAAAAATTCGGAAAAAATCAAAATGCTGAACAGTTGCAGTAGGTCATAATATGCAGGTGCAAAACAATGTGTTCTGCGTTTCATTTAGAACTGCACAATCTGAAGGGTTTACTGCCATTGCTTTTCTGAAAAGTCTGTCGGTGTATTTCCCGCAGTTACTTCTAAATACTATATAGGAAGTACAGGAGCAGATTTAGGCCATTTGGCCCGTCGAGTCTGCTCCACCATGGCTGATATGTTTCTCAATCCTGCCTTCCCTCATAAATCATGATCCCTTTTGAATCAAGAACCTATCTATATCTGTTTAAAAGACGCAATAACTTGTCCTCAACAGCACTCTGTGGCAATGAGTTCCACAGATTCATGATGGAAGAAATTTCTCCTCATCTCAGTTCTGAAGGACCATCCCTTCACTCTGACGCCGTTCTCTTGGGTTCTAGCCTGTCCGACTTGTGGAAACATCATCTTCACATTCACTCTATCCAGGCCTCTCGGTTTTCTGCAAGTTTCAATGAGTTCCATCAATTTCGACCCAGCATCCTGAAACGCTTCTCATACGACAATCCGTTAATTCCCGCGATCATTCTTATAAACCTCCTCTGGACCCTCTCTGAGGCCATCAAGTCCTTCCTTAGATAAAGGGTCCAAAACTGCTTACAGTATTCCAAACGTGGTCTGTCCAGAGCCTTATACAGCTTTAGCAGTACATTTCTGCTCTTGTATTCTAGGCCTAATGAATGGTAACATTGTATTTGCTTTCCTGATTGTCACCTGAACCTTCTTGTTAACCTTAAGAAAATCCTCAATGCGGACTCCTAAGTCCCTTTTTGCTTCAAATTTCCCCAACTAGAAAATAGTCTGCATCTCTATTCTTTCTACCAAAGTACATTACCATTCACTTTCCTACGTCGTATTTCATCTGCCACTTCTTTGCCCACTCTTCTAGCCTGTACAAATCTTTCTGTGGCCTCCCCACTTCCTCAACACAACCTGTCCCTCCATCTATCTTTGTGTCATCTGCAAACTTAGCAACAATGCCCTCAGTTTCTTTGTCCAGAGCATTAATGGATAACATGAATAGTTGTGGTCCCAACACGGACTCCTGTGGAACTCTACTAGTCACCGGCTGCCATCCTGAAAAAGACCCCTTCGCCTTTACTCTCTGCCTTCTACCAGTCAGCCAATCCTCTATCCATGCCAATACCTTTCCCCTAACACCATGAGCTGTTATCTTATTTAGCAACCTCCTGGTGGCACCTTGTCAAAGGCCTTCTGGAAATCAAAAGATTTTGTCCACTGAACTTGCTTGTCTAATTTGCTAGTTACCACCTCAAAAAATTTGAACCGATTTGTCAAGCATAACCTCCCCTTGAAGCTATGCTGCCTTAGCCATATTTTACGTGTACTTCCAAATTCTCTGCAATCTCATCCTGAATAATGGACTCAAATCTTACCAATGACCAAGGTCAAGCTAAGCGGCTTATAGTTTCCAGTCTTCTGCCATCCTTCCTTTTTAAACGGGGTGTTATTTTAGCCATTTTCGAGTCCTCTGTCACCTTCCTTGACTCCATTGATTCCTGAAAAATCACCAATGTCTCTGCAATTTTCTCAGCTATCTCCTTCTGAACTCTGGGTGTAGTCAATCTGGTCCAGGTTACTTATCCACCTTTAGACCTTCAGCTTCCCCAGCACTTTTTCCTTATTGATGCAACTACACACACTTCTGCCCCCTGACTCTCTCAAATTTCTGGTATGCTACTGGTGTCTTCCACTGTGAAAACTGATACAAAGTACCTATTCAGTCCCTCTCTGACCATTGACCAAACTTGAGGTAGTTACAATAAGGGTAGAACTGCCTTCTGGAACGCAGCGGCCAGGTAGCTCCACCCCCTCCCTGATATGTTGCAGTGTTCAAAGCTCAGACTCCAGCTTATTGACTGTGAGCCAGAGTTCCTCAAGCAACGAACACTTGCTACAAATGTGGTCACTATGAACCACAATGGTGTTCACCTGCTTTCTTATCATTATAGGTACATCACATCGCTTGATCCTGAATCTCTATTTTGTTTACATAGTTCTTAACTTGAATTTTAAAAATTTCCTGCTAATCTTTTAATTTGCAACCCATAAACATTTCCCCTCCTTCAATCTGAAAGTAACCAAAATAGACAATAAAATTAGTTACTATTGCCAACCAATGAACTTACGACTTTTGTGACATCAGATTTCTTTTGTGCTGGGCCACAAAAAAGCAAGCAAAGAGCAGCTCTTTCCCCACTGCACCGAATTCCCACACTGCCTCCAAATTCCCCAAGCAGTACTCAGTATGGCTGCATCTCACTCCAGATGTGATCGCACCTTCCTGACTGTATGCAGTTTACTGTATAGCTGACATCAAGAATGAATCAACAGACGAACAGGGTTCAAGTCCCATCTGCTCCAGAGGTGTATCATAACATCTTTGAGCAGGTTGATTAAAATATCCATAAACCTTAAAAAAAAAAAAGAGGGAACAGGCCACTTGACTTCTCAAGAATGTTCGGCTATTTTGTAAGATCTGCCTGTGTCCAATAACTTTTTACCCTCTTGCTTATCAAATATCATCTCCATCTGGATTAAAGGTATCAGAAAACTCTTGTTTGTGTTGACATTTGAGGAAGATTGTTCGAAAGACCCTCTGTGAGATAAGGATTATTCTCTTTGTCTTAATTAAGCAATCAGTAATTTTTAAAGTATCCTCTTGTTCTAGATTGTCCCACAAAAATAATCTCCTTTTCAATTCGACCCTATGTTTCATTCAAATCATCCCTTACTCTATTAAAACTCCAGTAGGTAAAAGAATATCCTATTCAATCTTTCCTCGTAAAACAAGGTTACAGACTGAAAATTAATCTAGATATTTGGACATTTCATTATGGAACCGAGAACAGATGGAAGAACTTGCACTTATATAATATCTTTCAGAGATCAAGTCATCCAGACCTTGAACAAATTTAGAAAGTGCAAAGTTACAACTAAAAAAGAAATTAGGAAGGCAAGGTATGGGCATGACATAGCATTGGCAAATAAAATCACTGGAAGTGAAAAGTTGCTTTAATAAATATGTAAAGATCAAGAGGGTTGCTAAAGAAAGAATAAGACTAAAATGGTAACTTGTTTCTGGAGAGACAAGATGCAGGCATGTTTTTAACGAGTACTTTTGCATCTGTTTTTGAAAAGGTGTGAACGACTTTTCCTGGATTTTCTTTTAACCAACTTGACCCGATTGCACAGGGCAACGGTCACTCTGTATCTGTGCTGTCAATTATCTTAGTTATTTTAAATGCTTTGCTCAGATCAGCTTACAGTATCGTAAGAATTGTCACAGCACAGAAGGAGGCTCTCCCAACATGAGCATCTCACTTTGTTTCTGTTCCCTTAATTTCATTCACAGCAGATATTTTCATAGCCTTGACTAAAGCCAAACTGGTCACAGTCCTGTTCACCTTTCCACTATTACTTGTATTAAAATATGAATGCATTTGTTGTCCACCCATCCTGTTCTTTATTGCCTCCATGATCCTGCTCCAGTTGCAACCCATTAAAGAAGGTGTAGAATTCTGAGCTAGCTGCAACATTTCTGCAATGGGAAAATGTATAGTTTGACTTGACTCCTCATGCTCTTGTTTGACCAAGTGTCTTGATTCGATCAGCATCTGTAGTATTGCATTGCAATTAGGAATTGTCCCTATAAGGCATCTGAATTTGGAGTCCGGTTACATCATCATATTGAAATATTTAATAAAAATGTTTATTTGTTTTCTGAAAGAAGTACCTGCTATTAAATTAGTCACAACGTCCATGAAAAGTTTTCATTTCCCTTTTGGTGTTCCTGCAGGGAAACTGAATTTCCAGCAGACGCAGGTTTTCCAGCGGTTAGCAGCCGAGCTTCTTCCCAGGGTCCCAGAGCTGAGCCCCATGGATGTCATGCGATGCACAAAGTCATTTGCTTACCTGAAGTGGCTCAATCTGCCTCTGTTTGAGGCTTTGGCACAGGTGAGGCAGCAAAGGTTAACACAGCCATTGGAACTTGTCCTTGAAAGCAAGTTCGAACTCTGTTTATCTGTTACATTAACTGACCAAGTTTATAAGAGCAATTGGGGTATTATGGTGCACAGACTCTCAGGCAGGAAGGGGACAATAATCTCTACTTATCCACAGTTTTTGAAGTAACGAACGTTTCCAAATTCTTGCCCAGAAGATGGGAGAAACTTAAGTTTAAGAAATTGAGAGGCACAATTTCACTAAGTAGCCTTTGGAAGGCCGATGAATATTGTGAGGGAGAAAAAGTCCCGGAAAGAATTGACAGAGATAAAGGTTATACCAAAAGAAGGTGGAATGAAAGAGGAAGTGAATAAATTTGGAGAGACAGCTGGATGAGAGGGAACTGCACCTTGTGTTGAGGGTGTTGCAGAATAAGAAATTCATTAGAAACATGAACATAGGAAATAGGAACAAGATTAGGCCATTCGGTTCATTGAGCCTGCTTTGCAATTCAGCTTAGTCATGGCTGATGCTTGATCTCGATGTTGTAATCCTGGGTAACTGTGATTAAAACAAAATTTTGGACTGGTAACTCTGAACTCACCGAATTTGTACAAACTTGTCATATGACTTCTCCAACCAATCAGAACATACTAAGTCTACATGAGAGCATAAATCACTGGTAAGCCATCACACAGCATTGAGTGCTCTGTGAAAGGATGTCAGACCGTAGATGTATGGCTAAACCTGTCAGAAAGATCAAAATGCTGTTGATTGGAGACAGAATGAAGGAGATTGGTACCAATCACAAGAAGTTTACTGAGTGATGGTTAGCTGGTCTGATTCAAGACATGCACGGATTACCTTTTCCGTGGTTAGTGGTGAGAATTTGGCAGTTGCAGCAGAGACAGTTCAAGAAGGCAACTCACCACCACCTACTCGAACAACTAGGAATGGGCAATAAGCGTTGCCCAGTAATACCCAAGTCCCATGAATGAACACAAAAAAAGGTTTTTCTTACATCCTGAAAAGGTATGCACCAAACAACATTTTTTGAATGTCACAGCATTGATTCACTGCTTGTAGGTGGCAGAAAATATGAGGACATTGTAGCCAGACATCTGCAGCAGCTAGCATTTAGTCAGCAAACAGTATTGACACGCGCCAGGACACACAGCATGCTAGCTGTATGGCAAGTGCAATATCACACCTCTGTGAATCAGTGCTGCGTTTCCAGACTTGTGCAAGATGTCTGGTACAAAGAGACATTGTGCCTGCCTGTGTGATAAGTCTGTCTCTAAAGATGCAGCCAGAAGCTACAAAGGGGAACAACCAAGGAAAAAGCAGGTGAAGCAATATGACAACAGCAGCAAGGAATGCTGCATAAATGTGACCTGATACAAAGTTCACAGCACCCTGAACTCAAGTCAAGGCCCAGAGTGGAACAACTTCCAACCAGACTTTCAGTATTGTAAATCTGACACATGTTGATTGGCTTCATCTACAAGAATCTTTTGCCACAATCAGCAACATTTGCTCAAAGAAAGTTGGTAAATACACACTCACCCTAAGATTGACATGGGAGATAGTGCAAGTATCCTACCAATCCAAATTCTGAAGGACATGTACCAGAATTTTTGAAACTCAACAAGACAAGTGACAATCACTGGATTAACTATATCTAATGGTTGCCAATCCCTAACATTAGTACACTGACAATGCAGTGCAGCTATGACAATCCAGCGTGCCAACCACAAATATTTACCTGGTAAACTACGAGCTGACCGGCAGTGGTAGGACTTACCAGCACCCATGGATCTGAGCATCTGACTATCCTGAAATCACCAAGGTACCCATATTGGTAGAAACAACCAAGAATATTCATTTTTTGTCAGTTCTTCATTTACAAAATTTATATCCAGGAAGTTTTGATCCATTGTATGTTTCACAAGTATGTTGCATGTCAGAGTAAATGCAATTCTAAAAGTGCAGTGTTCACATATAGAAACAACTTAATTGTCAGCTGGATGACATGGAGTGCTATGTGGGTCACCTCACAGGCTCATGTAAGTCAATTATGTGTGCACTAAAGAAACATGGCTCCATCAGCATGTCAGGATCTGAGGTGTCATCCCTAAAGTGATGACCACGCAAGATTCTAACTCGAAAGGAATTGAATCCCAAGTTTGCTGGAGTTAAATTCTTCCCGAAGTTGGATGCCAATCATGGATATTGTTCAGTACACTTAGCCAGGGAATCTGAGGAAGTCACTAAGTTCGGAACACAATTTGGAAGATGTTGATTTAAGACTCTACCTTTTGATTTCTTAGTTTACTTGATTTCCAGGAGCATATGAACAGAATTGCAGTAATGTGTTCCTGGATCTGTACGCATGGTGATGGATATTGCAGTCATAGGCAAAACAGAAGAAGAGTCTGATCAGAACCTTTGCTCACTGATGGCAGTAGCTCACCGTGAAGGGCTTACTTTCAACAGCAAAATGTGCCAGGTGATTGTAACTCATTATTTAGGTTCAATATATCCAGTTTGCAGAATCAATCCTAAGCTAGGCAAAGTCAAAATATGTAAGACAAGTATCCCCTCGAAAGACCAAAAAAGGGCCTAGAGATGCCTTGGATTCTTCAGTTGATTGACATCATACATTCTGAAGTTTTCCACCAAAGCATCATTGAGAGAACTCAAAGAAACACGTACCATTGTTATGATCCCAGCTGATGGGTCTGCTGAACAAGTCAGATTCCAGAATGAAATCTGGCTTGATTGTTCTTGTTGTGTGTAGTTTGTTAATGCATAGAGGTACAGATATGCAGGTGCATATTTATTTTAAGAACAGAACGTAATTTTACTTCACAGAAGATGAAACTTTTAAAAAAAAAATCAAGCTACCTGGAGTAAAGGAAGGTTTGTACTTGTAACACAGGGATAACAAGGGGATAGTTCTTCAACTGTAACTGTCACAGCATACTGAGGCTTGAACCAGACTGGTACATAGTGAGAGCGTTTTGTTCCACTGTACGTCAACTCTAGCCTCCCAGCCTGCCTTGATCCCTTGCAATTTGTCTGCTGCCTCAACAGGTCCATGGCAGACACCATCTCCCTCGCTCTATGCTCAACCCTGGAAGATCTGGATAATAAGGGTACCTATGTTAGGCTTTTAATTATTGATTAACATCTCCGCCTTCAACACTATAATCCAACCAAACTAATCTCCAAACTCCAAGACCTAGGTCCGTGCTCCGCGCTCTGCAACTGGATCCTCTACTTCCTGACCCACAAACGGCAGTGACTGAGGATAGGCAACAGCACCACCTCCATGACAATCCTCAACACAGACCCTGCAAGGCTGCGTACTCAGCCCATTACTGTGCTCCTTGTACACTCATGACTCTGAGGCCAAATTTTGCCCAAACTCCATCATCTACAAGTTTGACCATGACACTACCGTTGTAGGCCGGAAATCAAACAATGACGAGACGGAATATAGGAAAGAGAGAGATTGTTATCTTTACACCATGCCACCAAGCAATCTCTCTCGCAATGTCAGCAAAAGTTGAGGTAATTGTGGATTTCGGGAAACGAGGAGGAGGACACTCCCGTATCTACGTCAACAGAGCTGAGGTTGAGAAGGTCCAGAGTGTCAAGTTCCTTGGAGTGACGATAACCAACAATCTGTCCTAGACCATCCACATACATGCAACAGTCAAGAGGGCACAACGACATCTGGTCCGAAGGAGGCGAAGGAAATTTGGCATGTCCATAAGGACCAACTTTTACAGATACACTGTAGAAAGCATTCTGTCTGGATGCATCACAGCTTGATATGGCAACTGGTCTGTCCAGGAAGAAACTGCAGTCGGTTGTGAACACATCCCAGCCCAGTCCATCAGTTCATCCACCACCTTTCCGTCTATTGACCCCATCTACACTTCTCACTGCCTTCGAAACACACCCAACATCATCAAAGACCCCACCCACCCTGGTTATAATCTCTTCCAATCTCTTCGTCAGGCAGAAGATACAAAGGCTTACACATGTATGGACAGGTTCAAGAACAGCTTATTTCCTGTTGTTATTGGACTTTTGAATGGACCTCCCAAATTTCAAATCTAATGTTGATTTGTGCACCTTCTTTGCCGCCGTAACTTTATACTCCATGTTCTGTTCTTTCACCCTATGATCGTTGTGTGGTATGATGTGTCTATACTGCATGCAAAACAAAACACTTCACTGTACCTAGGTACATGTGACAATAAATCAAATCAAATCAAATCAAATCAAATCACTTGTCCCCTCCAGCAGAGTTGACGTTGCCTTTATTTTGGTATATTCCTGAAAAGCAAAATAGTCTGCAAGAGGTGACTTTCTCTTGGGAAGGGAGAGATAGTCAACCCTGTCGCTATCTCGTCTTGTTGAGTCTCTCCCTGTTTGAAGCTTCCTGAAAATTTACCTGTGTGATATTCCATGGGCTTCACTCAGGATGTTGCCAGATGCTGAATTTAAATCTGCAGTTTTTCCTGCAGCAGTCTTCCCTTTAAAGACAACACATTTTGGAATTAAAAGTAATAAATGTCTATAAATACTTTGGAATAAAAACAGAAAGAACTGCGGATCCTGTAAATCAGGAACAAAAACAGATGTTGTTGGAAAAGCTCAGCAGGTCTCAGAACAGTTCTGGGGAGAGGTCACCGGATCCGCACCATTAACTCTGACTTTTTCTTCACAAATGCTGCCAGACCTGCTGATCTTTTCCAGCAACTTCTGTTTTTGTTATAAATACTTTGGGTTTCTGATGCATCTTCAAAAAAAGACGGATTCCTGGGAACAATGCTCCCTCTAAGCTTTGCATTTTTGCAGTCACTCCAAAGTTCTGGGCACAACAATGGGCCATTGGCATGCCGATCTCATCGTTGATTCCCGTTTCCAGAAATTGTTGCTGCATATGGACCTCAGAAGCCTGTGTACCCAGAAAGACCATTAAAGAGAATGTTACCTGGGAGTGAGTTCCAAGATAAGTCAGAAGCTATTGGAGATGTGTAGGTGACCTATCTGTTATGTATGCATACATTTATGTTATAGATGTAAAATAATTTCTGGTTATAGTAGAAACCCTGATTGTTTGCATTCTTTAAAACAACTAAAGGTGTATTAATGTCTTTATCTCCTACAGTATGTATATGAGCACTGTGACAAGATGACTGAGATGCAGCTCTGTAACATTATCATGGCCTTCGCTCGTCTCAATTATCAACCAACCATAGGAGAGGCCTTTTATGCTAAGGTAGGAGTATGGTAGTTGGTACAGAAATATGTGAATCATTGTGTTTGCATCAATCTTGATTCTGTGTTAACATTCTTACGTTTGGGTTTAAAGTAGAGACGTATAATTGGGTTGTAAAACCAGTGTTGCATACATTTGGCCAGTTCATTTAAAGTTAACCTGACAATGACAGCTGGGATTGCTGAATTGTTGTGGCTGTAGGAGCAGGGCATTCACCTTGTTCCATTATTCAGTTGGATGAAAACTGATCCAAGGCTCAACTCTATGGATCTACCTTAGCTGTATATCTTTTGATAGCCTCACCTCACAAAAATGTTTAGTAGGAACATGATAGTTGGCGCAGAAGTATATGAAACACAGTATTTGGCATTCAATTAGACAGTTTATCTGGGTCTTGAATGTTTTGTGTCTTTTTCAGGTAGAGAATTCTGGATTTATGCTACCCTTTGCCTTTAAAGCCGCTAGCTGATTTTGCTCCTGAATGTTAGCTGAAATTTTACTATTGTATCTTCTTGTTCTTAATTCCCCCACTAGTGAAAGTACTTCTGTTTATTCTATAAAACCCATCATTTTAAACATCTCAATCAGATCTCCCTTCCATTGCCTATATTCAAGGGAATATAAACCAAAATATATTGGGTTTATATATTTTGGTTTATACCTTTAATCCCTAGTGTTATTCTGCTGAAATTGAGCTGCACTCCCTTAGAGCCAGTTATTGATCCTGATGCTGTATCGATATAATCATCAACCAAATTATTTTACAACTGCAGGATAACTTCCTTCCCTTTTATATTCAGTCACCTTGAGACAAAGAGCTCCACTCCTATTTTTTTGGTTTCATTTTGTACTTATTCACCAACTTTATAAAGTGATCTGTATACTTAGACGCTCAAATCTCCTCTTCACTGCAATTTAGAAATTTCTTATCATGTAGAAAATATTGCACTTGATCTTTCTTTGGCTTGAAGTAACTGACCTCTTATTTGACCTTACTGAATCATTCTCTCCTTTATGATGGAGTGATAAAATCATTCTTAATTGCTATGGACTAATTTCTGCTGGAGTGTGTGTTTGTGTCTGATCAGGATAAGGGTCCATTTGATAACCATCCTCAACGTCAAATGTTATCATGTTATATTCAGTCTAAACTTGTCAGTGAAGACCCCCATTGGTTAATGATTTGTAGGGGAGCGGAGAGCTCAAAAGGTGAGGGGGAAGAAAGTTATTCATCCAAAATTTGAAATCTTGCATTCCTTAGCCCTTACCTTCGAAGCAGCTCAGCTGACCAGACTGTATGTGTCAGCAAGTATATCCTTTTTATAAAGACATCCAACATTTTTCCCGTCAGATTCATGAAAAACTAAGCACTGCCCTCATGGAGATGGAGCCATTCCTGCTGGTTGATTTAGTCTGGTCTCTCTGTATATTGCAGCAAGTTAACCCTTTATACCTCAGTAAAGTACTGGATCACCATTTCTTCCAAAGAATCACAGGTATGCCATTATTTTAACTAAATGTGTTACAGAATTGCAGGTTGTTATGGTGCAAAATGAGGCTAGCGGCCTTTTGGCTGATTATGGCTGCCCCAGTTCTCTTACCAAGTGCCAGTCTTATGCTTTTTCCCCACACTAGTTAGCTCAGTTGGCTGATGGCTGGTTTGCAATGTGGAGTGATGCCAGCCGCTTGGGTTCAATTTCCACACCAGCTGAGGTTAGCATGAAGACTCTCCTTTCAACTTCTCCCCCGCCTGAGGTGTGATGACCCTCAAGTTAAACTACCAATGGTTGTCTCTGTCTAATGAGAGAGCAGCCCTATAATCCAGTAAGACTATCGCGACTTTACCTTTATTGTCTTTTAATGTTCTTCTGACCAAAGTGCATCACTCCGCGTTTCTCTGCATTGAACCTCATCTGCTACTTATCTGCCAACTCCATCAATTTTCAATGTCCTTTTGGAGTCCTACACTATCCTCCTTACAGCTTACAATTCTTACAAATTTAGTGTCATCTGCAAACTTTGAAATTATCCCCTCCGTACCAAGATCATGAATAAATATCAGGAAAAGCAAGGGACCCAAGATCAAACTCTGAAGAACTCCAGTACAAACCTTCCTGCAGCCCAAACAATTTCCATCTACCATTACTCTACTCTATGTTTTCCATCACCGAGCTAATTTTGTGTCCACGTAGCCATCTTTCTGTCTACCATGACCAATAACTTTCCTCTGAAGTCTGTTGCACGGCACTGTACCAAATGCCTTTTGGAAACCCATGTTTACCACATCTACAACAATGCCCTCATTGACCCTTTCTGTTGCCTCTTCAAAAAAACTCTTGTAATTTAGTCAAACACGATTTTCCCTTTAGAAGTTTGTGTTGACTCTTCGTAATCAACCTGTCCTCTTCCATTTGATTACTAATTCTATCCTGAATCATTGTTTCTAGATGTTGCCCCACCACTGAAGTTAAACTAACTGGTCTATAATTGCTGTGATCATCCTTACAGCCTTTCTGGAACAAGGCGCCATTCTCCAGTCCTCTGGTGCCTACCTGCTGTCCAGGGAAGACTGGAAGACGTTAATGCCCCTGCAATTTCTACCTTCACTTCCTTCAAAATTTTTGGATGCATCTCATACAGTCCCAATGCCATGTCAACATTAAATGCTAACAATCTATCCTTATTAATTTTGAACTCCACAAGTGACAGTGTTTCCTCCCCTGTCACCGTAGCCTGGGCAGCATCCTTCTGCTTTGAAAAGGCAGATGCAAAGTATTCATTTAACACCCTAGCTATGACCCCTGCCTCTATTTGTAAATACCCCTGATTGGTATCTGAGTAGCACTACTTTTCTAACTGCTCTCCTATTGTTTATTTGCCTATAGAAGACTTTGAGATTCCCTTTATGTTAGGTGTGAGTCTTTGCTCATAATTCCTCTTTGCTTCTCTGTTGTGTTTTTGCACCTCCCCACTAAACCTTTGATATTCTTGTTCATTCTCAATTATTGTTTTGGCCTTATGTCTGTCATGTTTAAAACTTTTATGATATTGAATTGGTTGGTCATCCAAAATACAGGACTTTACATCCCACCATAAGAAATGAAGAAGTTTACTAAGTATGCTAATTTGTCAGCTGGTATCAAGTCAATGACCCTGGAAACTGCCAGATTAGCTGATTCACTAACGTTGGTTAGGGATGCAAACTTGCAGGAGTAACCTGGTCTGGACCAGCATGAGCTTCCAGCCACATATAAATATCATCAAAGTCATTCAATTGGATAACTGGTCGTTGTTGTTTTACGCAGCTACATAATACCAATGACTTCAAAAGTGATTTGTTGGCTATATCATGTCAGGTATCATATGTATGAACAAGGATCAGGAATGGGTCCTATAGCCCCTCAAGTTTTTACAATTGTTTTAAGTGAGCATCACAGGCTGCCTAGCATTTATCGTCTGTCTCTAGTTTCCCTCAGGAAGGTGGTGGTGAGCTGCCTTCTTGAGCCGCTGCAGTCCTCATGCAGTAGGTTGACTCACAATACCCTTAGGAAGAGACTTTCAGGATTTTGACCCAGTAACAGCGAAGGAACAATGATAAATTTCAAAATCATGAGGGTGAGCAGCTTGAAGGGGAACTTATAGGTGGTATGTGTATCTGCTCCATCATTCTATAACATTACAGCTGATCCGATTGTTATCTCAAGTCCACAATCTCACCTGCTCCAGTGAACTTTCAGTTCTTACTCAGCAATAATCTATCTATCTCAACCTAAACATATTCAAGGAGTCTGCTTCAAATCCCTATTTCACGCAGACAGTTTCAGATACTCGTGACCTTCCGAGAGAAGAAAAACTTTGTCTCATTTCTGATTTAAATGGGCGACCCCTGATTTTAAAATAATGGTTCCTAGTTCTAGGTTTTCCCGTAGTCTGCTAATCCTTCCAGGATCTTGTACATTTCAATCAATTCACCACTTACTGTTTAAACTGCAGTGGATACAAGGCTACCTGTCCAATCTTTCATCATAAGATGAATCACTCTCTCTAATGATTAGTCTAGTAAACTTGCTGAACTGATTTCAACACGTTTACACTGTTCTTTAAGTAAAGTGACCAGTACTCAGCTTCTCCCCTGCATTTGACATCTAAGGCTGGAGGAAGGAAGGCTAAGAGGAAGCATGGCAGGTTGCGCTAAAACAAATAGCAAAATGTTCTCCAAACATATTAATAGTAAAAGATTAGTGAAGGATTGAGTGGAGCCCATAAGGACCAAGCAGGGTAAGCTGCTCATTGAAGCAAAGATTAGATGAAAATTTTGCTTCTGTCTTTACCAGATTAGAAGATGGTGACGATGGTCTAGTTGAAAATGTAGTTGTTGAGCAATTGAGCAGTATTGTGATAGATAAAGGAGTGCTAAAAAAGGCTGGCTGCACTCCAGGTAGAGAAGTCACCAGGCCTGAAGGGGTTCCATCCTAGATTGTTAATGGTTAGGGAGCAAATCGCAGAGTCATTGACAGAAAGTTTCCAGGCCCCTCTGAACACAGGATTAGTCCCAGTGGACTGGAGGATTGCAAATATGAAACTCTTGTTAAAAAAAGTGGGCAAAGGATAACCCAGGAAACTACAGACATGTCACCTTGACATCAACAGTGGGAAAACTGATGAAGGCTGTAATACGGAATAAGGTAAATTTACACTTAAAGAAAAATAAGTTGATACTAAACAGTCAGCTTGGCTTTGTTAAGCGTGGGTCATGTCTAACAAATTTAACTGAGTCATTTGGAGAGGTAGTAAACAGAAGATAAGTATAGATGGACATTTCTTAGACAGCAGATGGGTTAAAAATGGTGTTCCCCAGGGTTCGGTGTTGGGGCTCTTGTTTTTTTCTGACTTACATAAATGGTTTGGAGATCGGTGTTGAAGTCAACATCTCTAAATTTGCAGATAATATGAAGCGAGGGAAAATAGTGAATTGTGAAAATGACACTGAGCAACTTGGGAGAGACATTGACAAGTTAGTCAAATGGGCAGACACCTGGCAGATGAATTTCAATGCACAGAAATATGAGGTAATGCATTTTGGTAGAAGAAACAAGGAGAGACAATATAGGCTCAATGGTACAACTTTGAGGGGAGTACAGGAGCAGAGGGACCTTGGGGTTCATGTACGTGATTCTCTGAAGGTGACCAGGCAAGTTGAAATAGTTGTTAAGAAGGCTATAGGATCCTTGGGTTTATAAATAGAGGTGTAGAGTATAAAAGCAAGCAAGTGATGCGACACTTCTACAAATCATTGGTCAGACCACATTTGGAGTATTATGTTAATTTCTGGGCACCTTATTTAAAGAAGGACATTAAAGCCCTGGAGAGAGTTCAAAGGAGATTTACTATAAGGATACCAGGAATGACCGATTTTAGATCGATTAGAGGGGTTGGACTTATTCTCACTGGAACAGTGAAGATTAAGAGGTCATCTTATTGAGTTGTTCACATATCATGAATGATTTTAACAGGGTAAAAGAAGGACATTCTGTTTCCAGTAGATGGTATGTCAGTAACTAGGGGGTCACATTTTTGAGACTGTCAGCAAGAAAGCTAGGAGGGAGATGAGGTGAAACTTCTTTACTCGGAGAGTTGTTAGGATTTGGAATGCACTGCCTGGAGAGTGGTTGAGGCTGATTCCGTACGAGATTTCAAAGACGGCTGGATATATATTTGAAAGTGTTGAATTTAGAGGACTGTGGAGATCAGCTGGAGAACAGGATTCGCTGTGTAGGATCAAATTACTGCAGATTCCGGAATCCATACTGAAAACAAAGATGCTTGAGAGAGCTCTCTCTCTCCATGGATGCTGCCTGACCTGCTGTCATTCCAGCACATTTTGTTTTCAGGAGTAGCTGTGTTGCTCTTAATTCTACATTCTGAGCTTTCCTAATCACTTGCTGTACCTGCATACTAACCTTATGTGATTCATTCATTAGATTACCCAGCTCCAACCCCTCACGTTCAGACAATATGCTTCATTTATATTTTTCATGCCAAAATGGACAATTTTTCACACTGTACTGCATTTGCCAGACCTTTGCCCACTCACTTCATCTATCTACATTTCACTGCAGTGTCCAACTAGGCACTGCAATTAAGGCTGGAGCCTGAACCTCCCGTCAAGAAGCAGCTGCCCCAAGTGCAACTTACTTTCGTACTTGAAGTGAAAATGAATGAGAGTGCATTTGCTTTGCGTAGTTAAATTGGTCCGGGAAGTCACTTTGCCTATGAAATATGAGTGATCTCACTATAAAAATAATTTATGTGTATAACCTTGTGCTATGTTCTGGATGTGTTTCAGTTACATATTGCAAATAAGCATGAGAACAGCTCCCTGGTAGGATCTGTGTGGCTGCCACTACTGCATTTCTTTGTTTCTGTGTCTGCTATTGCTAGAAGGAACCCAGGCACAGAAAGGTGAAAACTACAAGCTGAAATTGGTCCATGTCAATGCAACAGCCCAACTCGAGTGCTCTGACTATAATGGTCCATATTTACCAACTCACTGTTTGGATTCGTGGACCTCAGTAACCAGGAATAACCCAAGTCCACTCAGCAGTGGTGTGTGTGAGGCGCTGAAAACTGCTGTTGGAGATCAAACCAAGTGTCGCTGTGGTGTCAGCACTATGTATGGTTGGATAATTGGTATGTATGTAGAATTAGTGATTTTCTTCTCCACTAATTTTATCGTATTCTGTTATTGGGCTTCATTTCTATTGACAACATCGACCATATGTACCTGACCCAAATGGCAATTCTGCACTTGTGTCTGGACATTGAATGTTGACGAGCTGTTTGGTTCAGTTTGGCACTGTATTTGAACCTGATGCTGCCATTAAGAAGCAGCTGCCACAAGAAGCAGGAGTCACTGGATAACGTACAGGAATTCAGTGCCTGACTGACTTGACTCTTTCAAACTTGGCATATGTACAAGATAAAGTTTGAAACATACAGTAAGTTTTCACTTAAAAGTGTGGTTTCGTTCTGCAGAATCCCAATTTTAAATGAATCAGTGGTTCTCATAGGAATCAATATTAAAGCCAAAGTTTGGTTCTTTTGGAAATTTCACTCAGAAACATCAATGCAGAAGTTCAGTTACTGTACCGTAATGTGTAGCTCTTCACATTCATAGCTGGAAAAGGTTGCAAGATAAAACACATGACTAAATATAAAATAGATACATAATATATATGTGCTTGTCCAGGCCAGGACTGGGTGAGAAGTGAGCCTGCAGAGCAGTGAGAAGTGAAACTGGGAAGTAACACCAGGAGTTTGAGAGTGGGGAAATAACTCCTTCAGAGAGATGACATGCAGGAGAGAGGTGGGGGCTGGAGGGAAGTCTGAGATCCAAGGCAGAATCAGGAGGGGTCCTTGAGAGTGTGGATGCCCTAGGGGTAAAAGTCATATGTGCAAAACTATACTGACACTATACTATAGTGATGTTAAGACAGAACAGTGTTAAGTGAGTCAACATTAAACTGAATATTGAGAGCACTAACGAGGAGCATTTATATTGCTGGAGCTGCTGTTCTTTTGAAGACAATAAAGCAATACTTGTCTCTTATTGATCCTGCATACTCAGAGAAGTTTGCCTAGTTGGTCAAAAACAGATTAACTGGCCATTCATTGCTTGTCATGCAGAATATTATTTTCCTTCTCGTTTTTTGTATGGGGATTAACCATTTAAGTAGTTGCATAGAAACTAAAGATGAATAAAATCCTGAGGTGTTCAATCCAACTTGTATAAATCAGAGTTTTGATTGGGTCTTGGGCAGGCATTAAAACCAAATGTTTGCAGTACAGAATGAGGATATTCAGGCCATTGATTCTACGCTAGCTTTTTTTTTTTGGACAATCCAAATGTAATCCCCCAAACAAACATTTTAGCAGATAATCTAGGCAGTCATCCCAGTGCAGTACTGAAGCAATTTTGCGTCTTGCTGTTCGCCTTTGATTCAAACCTTACACCAGCTGAACTGAGTTTTGGTTTAACAAAGGGGCTTAAAGATCAGCCTTGAAAGGATGAAGCAAGAAGTTTGTCTGAAGGGTTGTGAGCTTATGAAGTGCTATATGTGAAACATGATGGAAGCACTTGTGCATTTGGCAGAGAAATCAAATATTATTTTGTGGGGTGATTGTAATAGTGTTGTGGGAGGTTGGGGTGGGGGGGATTAAACGTGAAGGGAATGGGATTATGTAGAGAGTTTGCTCAAAGATCAATGAGTTGAAATATCATCACCTGGGCCCTTGAAGTCTGATTCTTTGACATTAGAAATTCCATGAAGCCCTTCAGAAAATTTCAAAAGGTTCTCCCAATTAAAGACCAACATTCTCTCTTAATTAGCATCAAAACAACTTCGCAATCATTGCTGTTTTTGGAGAATCGCTACTTGGAATGGCTACTTGTGTTTGTTTACAGAACAGCATTTTAAGCCATTGCAACATAAGGTACTGTTTAAATATTTTCTCTCTCAAATACCTTGTCTGAACATTGCTAAGGCAGGTAATCATTAATTTGCTTTGGTGAGTATCAGAGGATTTGTTTCATTTATTTTCTTTTTAGCATCCTGTTTTATACCCAATAAGGTAGCCTTGGCTGTGTCCATTAAGCTGCGTCACATGTTCTACAGGTTCACAGGACTGAAGTTAGAATGTTAGAGCTTGTGCATGGTTAATGTGTGTTCTTTCTTCGTAGATGGAGAAGTTGTGATTGATTCTGAGAATAAGCCTCTTGCCGTGCAGGAGTACACTGCTCCACGTGGACCACAGCCAGAGGGGTCAAAGCCCCTTCCCTTTGGAGCCAAGAGGTAAAGAGTGAGGGAGGATTGGATAAAAAGTATCAATAATAAAACTGATCCATTGTGCCTTGAGTGCCATTTAATCAGACATGAATAAATCTAAACCAAAGTATGTGCATTTCTAGTTAGCATATAACGTCAGAATCTCACAGACCTGGGTCAGATTCAGGCCCCAAGACTTAAATGCAGATTATGAAGAGTCCAGGAGAGCATGCCAGGAGCTGCACCAACCACACCTAAAATTGAGGTGTCAATTTTCTGAAGCTACCAAACAGCATTAGTAGTAAGTATAAGCAACCCCACAGCCAACAGATTAGATCTAAGCTTTGCAGTCCTGCCACATCCAATTGTGAATGGTGGTGGACAATTAAACAACTTACCGGAGGATGAGGTTCCACCTCTCTCCTTATTCTCAATGATGGGAGAGCCCAGCAAATGTTAACATAAGCAACAGTCTTCAGCCAGAAGTGCCAAGTGAATGATCCATTTTGGCCTCCTGCAGAGGTCCCCAGCATCACAGATGCCAGTCTTCAGCCGATTCAGTTCCCTTCATGTCATATCAAGTAACGGTTAGAAGCACTGGGCATTGCAAAGCTATGGGTCCTGTCAACATTTTGAAGACTTATGCTCCAGAACTTGCTGCTCCACTAGCCAAGCTGTCCCAGTACAGCAGCAAAACTGGTATCTAACTGACAATGTGCAAAACTGCCCAGGTATCTCCTGGAAACGCAAAGCAGGACAAATCCAACCTGGGCAATTATCGCTTCATCAGTTTACTAGCAATCATCAGTACAGTGATGGAAGGTGCCATCAATAGTGCTATCATGCAGCATCTGCTCGTTGATGCCCAGTTTGGATTCCTCCAGGGCCACTCAGCTCCTGACCTCATTACAACCTGGGTTCAAACATGGACAAAAGAGCTAAATTCCAGAGGTGAGATTGACATTTCTTGACATCAAGGCCACATTTTATTGTGTGTGGCATCAAGCAGCCCTACAAAACTGGAGTGTGACGATAGTGACTATTTGAAGTCAACCATCTTGGCTCTAGGAGTTCCTCGGAGTAGTGTCTTAGGCCCAACCATCTTCAGCTGTTTTATTAATGACCACCCCCCCCCCCCCAGCCCCCTAACCATCACAAAGTCAGAAGTGGCAATGTTCGCTGTTGACTGCATCATGTTCACCTTTATTTAAGAATCCTCAGCTACTGAAGCAGCCCATGTCCAAATGCAGGAAGGCCTAGACAATATCCAGGCTTGGGCTGACAATTGGCAAGTAACATTGTCTGGCATTTGTGGGATGAGAATGACCATCACCAATAAGAGAATTTAACTACCACACCATGACTTTTAAAGGTGTTAACGTCACTGAATCCCCTTATCAACATCCTGGGGGTTACCATTGACCAGGAACTGAACTGGACTATCCGTATACAGTGGTTACAAGGGTAAGTCAGAGGCTAGGAATACTGCAGCAAGTAACTGTCCACATCCACAGATCTTTAGTCACTCCATCACCGATGCTCAGTAGCAGCAGTGTGTACTGTCTATAAGATGCACTGCAGAAATTCACCAAAGATCCTTAGACAGTACTTTCCATACCCATGACCACTACCAGCGAGAAGGACAAGGACAGCAGATTTATGAGAACAACACCATCTGCAAGTTCCCCTCCAAACCATTCGCCATCCTGATCTGGAAATATATCACCATTCCTTCAGCTGGGTCAAATCCTGGAATTCTTTCCTTAATGACATTATAGGTCAACTTAACAGCACATGGGATTGCAGCAGTTCGAGAAGACAGCTCACCGTCACCTTCTCAAGAATAACTAGGGACAGGTGATAAATGCTGACAAGTAAATGTTTTTTTTTTGTAAAAGAGTCACAGTTTGACTCTGCTGGATAGGTTTATTTGTAGAGCGATTAAATGAGGTCAGGTTTGGGATTGTATGCTCTTCGTGTTAAATTTAGAAGCAGGTTATGTTATCAAAGCCAGCTAGTAAGGATTATCTAATGATGTCATATTTGACAAACATGGATTTTTTCAAGAAGCAATTGAGCAGATAAAGTGTATACAATAGATGTAGTTTGTGTAGATTGTAATAAAGCACTTGATGAGGAATCTTTCTCGGGAAGGAATTGAAGCAATGTAATTTTGATTGACAAATTAGAAATGGAAAACAAAAGATTTGGTTACTTGTTGCTGGTTGAAAATGATGCTCCCCATGGTGGTCATTTCTAGGTCCACTAAATTCTTTCTTCATATATAGACGGTTTGAATTTGAACATATGAAGCAAATTGAAATTTTTGACAGATACAAAAGTTTTTAAGCTGTCATTGAGGAAGGTTGTAAAAGACCTGAGTACAAATAGATGGCATACAAATTAATATGTAATGATTTGAGGTGACATGTTCTATGAAGGCATAATTTTGCTGCCTTTGCTGTTTCATGGTTGGGTTATCTGTACCATGGGCTTTTCCTTTCTAAGTGTTTTAATTTGGCTGTTGATTTGAGCATCATTTTAATTTCACAGATTGGCATTTGTGGCTCGAGAATTCCCACACTACAACTCACGGAGTCGGGACCTTCTGGGGCGCTTCACTATGGCTCGTCGGCATTTGCAGGCTGCTGGATTCTTGGTTGTGGATGTAAGCTTCCAACTATTTTTGGGAAGTAGCAGGAAACGGTCTTGCTCTAATCCAAAAGGGTGTTGGGACAGCATAATGTTATGACCAATAACATGTTACATGTAGAATACAACCAATGTACACCAAAGTTGTACAACCAAAGTGCATTGAAGCTAGACTGCTATAAAGTCTGGGGGATTAGGGAGGCAGCCAAAGAAAGTGTGTAGGAATGATGTCTGCCATGGGAGGAGGTGGCTCCCTCAGAGGGTGGAGGGGAGAGGGACAATGCAAAGGGGAGATTATAGTTTTAACTTGTCAAGCAATGACTTACTAGGAGCAAGAAAACCCTCGAGGCATTGAGGAAATTAATTCCTTGCAAAGGCTACATCAGTTAGTGAGAAAACTAGTGGATGCTATTGTAATGAAAACTTTCAGTTGCTAAGTTTAATTCTGAGGTTGAGATCTAATCTGACCTTACTAATCAGTCTACCATGTGGAACTTGGAATGCTTTGCTGAATTCCATATAGACAATATCTACTGTTGTGCCTTCATCAGTCGTCTTTGCCACCTCTTCAAAAAAAAATCTCCAAGTTAATGAGACACTTTCCCATGCACAAAGCTATGTTGATCATCCCTAATCAGTCCTTGCCTTTCCAAACGCATGTAAATCCTGTCCCTCAGAATCCCCTCCAACAACTTACCCACCATTGACATAAGGCTCACCAGTCCCTAGCTTTTTCTTAACTCATTTTTTAGTGTCAGAGTCATACAGCACGAAAACAGACCCTTTGGTCTAATCCGTCCAGGCTGAGAAATTTCCGAAACTAAACTAGTCTCACTTGCCTGCTTTAGGCCCATATCTCTCTCAATCTTTCCTATTCATGTACCTGTCCAAATGTCTTGAAAATGTTGTCACTGTGCCTGCATCTATAACTTTGGTCTGTGGTGAGGAAGGAGAAGCAAAAGGAAGAACAAAAAAAGGGGAGAATAGTTGGAAAATGAAAGGGAGGAGGACGAAGCCAAGTAGCAAAACAAGGGGAAAGGAAGGGAAGCCACCAGATGGTACATGGTTGGATGGAGGAAAGTGGTGACGCAGCATGGCATCAAGTGACTTTTTCGGGGGGAGAAGGGGGCACAGCATAAGAATCACCATCTCCCATCACCAAGCCAGGTTCAATACATTCCCCAAAACACCCAACAGATGGGTACAGCACATCCAGATGCAACCTCAACACCCACTGGGTACTATAGATAGACCAGAGGGACACCAGCTTCCAGCACACAGGTATGACAGAAGCCCAGTTGCGCCCCCCCCCCCCCAACACCCAGACATGTAAAACAGAAACCCTAAAGTCCCCCATCACCCAAATTATGTACAATACTGACACCAGTTCCATCAATACCCAGCAGACAGGTATAATAGGAACCCCAAAGCAGCACCCACACCCAACTGGATAAACCAGAAACCCCAGTGGCCCTCCCACACTCACCCTTGAAGGTGGTGCTGTATTTCTTGATCAGGTGGTCTCCGATCCTCTGTAGTGTCTCGGCCGCCTGGTGGTCATCATCTCCACTGTCTTGGAGGCAGCCAAACCAGCTAGAGCTGCTGCTCGTGGAGAGTTAAATAATGGCACTACATTAGCGAACCTCCAGTCTTCTGGCACCTCACCCATGGCTATCAATGATACAGATATCTCAGCAAGGGGCACAGCAGTCTCATCCCAAGCTTCCCACAAAATTCTGGGAAACATTTGATCAGGTCCCAGGTATTTATCCACCTTCATGCATTTTAAGAATTCCAGCACTTCCTTTTCTGTGATATAAACTTGTTCAAGACATCACTATTTCCCCAAGTTCCCTACCTTCTGTGTCCTTCTGCACAGTAAATACTGAAGCAAAATATTCATTTAGTATCTCCCCATCTCCTGTGGTTCCACATGTAGACAGCCACATTGATCTCGAAGAAGCCCTGTTCTCTCCCTAGTTACTGTTTTGTTTTAATTTACTTACAGAATCTCTTTGGATTCTCTTTAACTCAATTTGTCAAAGCTATCTCATGTCTCCCTTTTGCCCTCCTAATTTCCCTCTTAAATATACTCCTACTGCTCTAGGGATTTACTCGATCCCAGTTATCTATACCTGACATACTCCTCCTCCTTCTTCCTGACTAGACCCTCAATTTCTCTAGTCGTCCAGCATTCCCCACACCACCAGCCTTGCCCTTCACACTAGCAGGAACATACTGTCTCTGAATTCTCTTTATCTCATGTTTAAAGGCCTCCCACTTTCCACTTGTCCCTTTATCTGCAAACATCCTCCCCCAATCAACTTTTGAAAGCTCCTGCCTAATCCTGTTAAAATTGGCCTTAATCAAATTTAAACTTTAACTTTTTGATCAAGTCTATCCTTTTCCATAACTATTTTAAAACTAAATAGAATTATTATCACTTGTGCCAAAGTGCTTCCCCACTGACACCTCGGTCACTTGCCCTGCCTTATTTCCCAACAGGAGGTCAAGTATTGCTCTTTTTCTCAGAGATACATCCACATTATGAATAAGAAAGTTTTCTTGTAGACACTTAACAAATTCCTCCCCATTCAAGACCTTAACACTAAAATACTCCTAGTCTATGTTTGGAAAGTTAAAATTCCCTACCACTACAACCCTATCATTCTTACAGATATCTGAGATCTCCTTATGTATTTGCTTCCCTTGAGAAAATTTCAAGTGGAGCCCTCAAAAAAAAGTGCTCTGTCTCAATTAGATTACAGCGTAAGTTATTACATATTGAGGATCTCTTTACTGTGAATAGCTTGAATATTGAGGAGGTAACTTTCATTTATTGTTCCTGCCCCATTCCCTGGGACCTTTTTTTCTCTGCAGGTTCCATACTATGATTGGCTGGAGTTGAAATCTGAGTGGCAGAAGGTTGCATACCTAAAGGACAAGATGGGCAAAGCCATTGCTGAGGAAATGGCACAATGAAGTGCAGACTTCCACAACAATATTGTGATTCAGAAGCAGGCTGAGAAGCCAGAATGTTCCCACTGAAATTCATGTGATAAAAGAATTCAGTGGAGTTGGAACTTGGAGAGATTTATACTGTACAGAACATATTTTAAATTAAAAAAAAGTATTCAGTTCAAAACAACTAATGTGTAGGAGATGCAAGCAATTATTTGCTAGCTTTACATATCATGCTCGATCCTGTCTCTGTTTGAAACCTTCCTCCCAGCTGCTAACCCCCTTTAATGTTTTTATCTACTTGCAAGTGGGTGAGATTCCCTTAATCCAGGTCTCCAGGTCTTGTGCAGTGGAAATATTCATTAGCTGCATTCCATTCTCATGGGATGTTAGTTTGCAACATGGCGGTCAGCTCTGTTAAGCATTGCCTGATTTGGCTCAGGAGTGCCACTCTGCTTCAGTATACTAGTGAGTATCCCTGCCTTTCTTGTGATCTACATACCTACCCCAAATTGGAGCTTGTGGACTACATTTGGAAGATTTTGAAACAGCAATTCAGTAGACCTCAAGTACTGTTCAGTTGATTCCAAATTATAATTTTTAAAAAATTTCTGGAAGTCATTTTTTTTGTGACAAAAACAAATTGCTGGAAAAGCTCAACAGGTCTGACAGTATCTGTGGAGAGAAATCAGGGTTAATATTTTGGGCTGACTGACCCTTCCTCAGAACTGCCATAACACCCCCTTCCAACTCTTCTCCCTGTACTGCTCAAAGTCGATATTTCAGCGAAGCCATGTGTTCAGGAGGGAATGAATTTATCAAGACTGACCAGCTGCCATGAAGCACACCTCAGCTTCCTGATTGAGTCCAGGATAAGGATCATTGGTCATTTCTCTCTGTCCCTGATTAAATGGTTTTGTCTCATGAGAACAATGACCCCGGTTGATCTGTGTAGATGATAAATGCCCTTGGACTGAATCATCTGTTCTGGAAATTTGTATATAACTATAGAATTGATGATAATCTTATTGCCTTTGGTATTCCATCACAGTTTCCCTATTCTGCCTCCTTCCTTATGCAATGAATTAATAGCAAATCATAACATCAGAATTAATCATAAAGTTATAAATGCATCTTACCTCTTCTACACTTCCATTGCAGACGATTAATTTGGTGTTTACTGCTGGTATCACTCTTGGTCATCTTTGAGCACACTTACAGGAAGATGTGCTCCAGATGTCCGGACTGATCCGGAAAAATGGGGAGGACCTATTATTATTGGCAGAAGGTTTGAGAGCCATAAAGTCATTGATATTGCTTTTGGTCATTTTGCCATTCAACAAATATGAGGAAAAGACCCTTTATGCAGCAAATGGTTGGGAAGCAATGGCCTAGTGGTATTATCACTGGACTGTTAATTGAGAGACCCAGATAATGTTCTGGGGATCTGGGTTCGAATCCCACCATGGCAGATGGTGGAATTTGAATTCAACAAATATCTGGAATTAAAAGTCTGATGATGACCGTAAATTCACTGTCAATTGTTGGGGAAAAACCCATTTGGTTCATGAATGTCCTTTAGGGAAGGAAACCGCCATCCTTACCTGGTCTGGCCTACATGTGACTCCAGACCCACAGCAGTTGAGTCTTAACTGCCCTCTGGGCAATTAGGGATGGGCATAAATGCTGCCTAGCCAGCGACGCCCTCATCCTGTGAATGAATAAAGAATCTGGAATGCACTTCCTGACAATGTCGTGGAGGCAGAATCAATTGTGACTTTCAAAAAGGTATTGGATGATAAACTGAAAAGTAAAAAGTTACAGAGCTACAGGGAAGAGGTGAGTAAATGAGAATGAGCTACTGAGGTAAGGGGTCCTATACCCACACTAAATAAAATTAATGTAATGTACAAAACCTTATGCAAGGACTATGAAAAACATTACATAGGCCAAACTGGAAGAAAACTGACGAAAAGGATATAAGGCCATCAACGAGCCACCAAGAGACACAACCAATTCTCACTGGTCTCAATAGACTCGGACAAAGGAGGACACACATTATCTGTCTCTCTCCCTTGCTCCCTCCGTCATGTGCGCCATCTTTCTCCCTTGCTACCTCCCTTGTGCCCGCCATCTCTCAGTCTCCCTCGGGCCCGCCATCCCCCTCTCTTTCCCCCCCCCGCACGCACATTCTATCTGTCTCTCCCCACGTGCACATTCTCTTTCTCTCCCTTTCCCCCTGCATGCTCGCTCTCTCTCTCTCTCTCTCTTCTCCTTCCCCCCCCCCCCCCCCCCCATGCATGCGCGCGCACACATATAAATCTGTGGGTGAATTTGCATTTGCAGATACATTCTATTTTGTTCAAAAAGCACACAATTTGCAGACAGTCTATGTGGCATTTTATGAATTCCTACTTTGGAAGTAAAACCAGTCTGACTTCAAGTTGATACACAGCTAGATTCCAAATAAGGCCTCACATCCAAAATGCAATGTCTGATCTGGGATGTCACCTCTCGTATATGGAGGGAACTGATAAAATCTTTACTCATCTTGGGGGCAGTGACTTGAAAGAAATTCTGGAATTTGCATACTAATGCTTTCTAAATGGTTAAAGATTTAACAGCCATTTAAGGTTTGGTTAACACCACATCAATTCCATGACTGTTTATCTTTTGCTTATAAACTGACTCTGATGACACCTGAAGAAGGAGCGATGCTCTGAAACCTTGTGTCTTGAAATGAACCTGTTGGAGTATACGCTGGTGTGGAGTGATTATTGATCTTGTCCAATGCTGGCATCTCCACATCATACAACCTCCATTACTTAGAGAGACAAGGGCTGTCTTGGCATGGGAACATCACTTTCAAATTCACTTCCAAGCCAATCCCCATCCTGTCTTGGAACTTTTTTTCAGTTCCTCCTGGGTGCATGGAAGTCCCTTACTAGCAATGCTGCAATGGTTCAATTTGTAGCTCATCACCACTTTTTGCAGGGCCACAAAGATCAGTAAAAACACTGGCCAAGGCCACCTACAAGTATTCAAATTGAAGACCAACCAACAAAATTTATTGTCTATGAAGGGTCTAGGCCCGAAACGTCAAGCTTTCCTGCTCCTATGCTGCTGCTTGGCCTGCTGTGTTCATCCAGCTCCGCACCTTGTTTTCTTTCTGAATTACTGATAAAGATCTTGCATTTATAATGTACATTTTATGATCTGAGAATATATTAATATTTTGCAGTCAATTATGTAATTTTAAAGTTGTCACTGTTGTACTACTTTTCCGAGTACAACATCTCACAAACGTCCATCATATGATCAGAAAAGCCTGTTTCCGTGGCAGTGGTTGAGGAAGCTGGGCGTAATCCCTTGCTTCAGAAGGATAGAAATTAGAAGCAGGAATCGGCAATTCGGCCCTTCTAACCACCTTCACTATTCTGTAGGGCCATGGCAGTTCATTCAACGGATCATGCTCTTCCTGCTTTCTGCCCATACTCTTTGAATCCTTTAACTCTCAAGAACTATGCCCAACTCCTTCTTGAAAACATTCAATGTTTTGGGTTAAAGTACTTTCTGTGGTTGTGAAATATTGTTTGATAATGCTTCTGTGAAGTGGCTGGAGATTTTTTTTAAAAACCATATGAAAAGCACTTTCTAAATGCAAATCATTGTTGTTGATAACCTTTCAGAGTGAGTGTTTGATTGGAAGAGAAGTAATCCACACCCTCCTGATCACACACGAGGCACAATCTCTCTAACCCGAGCCAAAACCTTTTGTGAAATTCTGCACTATGGCTTTCCATCATTTTAGGATGTATTAAGAATACAAACGGATACATTTAACAGTGAGACCGGCTTTAGTACAGTTCTTCTTTTGTGTATTTCTGGCAATTACAGACAATCCGATTCTCCACAGTCTTCGTATGGAATCGTTTTCTTTCGGCTATTACCCAGGCAAGGGGTTGATTATCTACGTTTTCACTTTTAACAGAGAGAGCCCCCTTACCCTGAACAAACGAGTCTATCTCTCCTCCCCGCCTTCCCACTGACGGTCTTTGTGCCTTGGTCAGTCCAGCTGATGTTTAAACAGACACCGCCTGAATTTAATTGAATATCTGAAGAAGGGTGAAACATTAATCTTTCAAAGGCTGCAAAAATAAGGTTCATCTCTGGACTGGAAAACAGAACCGGGTGATGCAACTGGACTCAGGTGCTTCTTGTTCTGCAGTATTGATTAGAGCCCAGAGCTTTCTATTTGGCTGCTTTGCTCTCTCTCTCTTTCTGCAGTGCCTGGTACACGCCCTGATTTTCTCCAGAATCCTGCTGACATCATCTAGCATGACACAGCTAAGTACAGTAGAGTGCACTGTCAGAAGGGATGTCGGAGCAGCGCACTCTCAGATGCACACACACGTACACAGAGAGCCAGTACACGTTTGCGCTCTCTTTCTCCTCCTCCTCCGCCCCCTCCCCCTAGCTCTGGTGGAGGATCAGGTGTAGGGATAACCAAACAACACAAGCTGGCTGCTTCGCTTAAATGAACCCACCGCCTTCATTCTGAGAGCTAGTTCGACAATGCCTGGAGATGCAGCAAAAGATGCAGCGAGGCTACACGAGGAGTTCCAGCCGAAGCAAAGAAGCCCAGGTGTGTCGGGGTTGGGAAGAGGATTTAGTCCGTATTAATTCATGTTTTATCCTTTCTTTTCCAGCAGGATGGCTGCTTAACAGTTTTAATATTACACTCTTCTCTTCCCTCTCCCCGCCCCCATCTCGATGGAGAAAAAGCAATTTTTTTTATTGTGGGGCATTATGACGGACAATTTCATAACGAGGACGAGCAAATCATAATTCTGTGAAACCTGCTTTCTAGTTCTGAATGTAGCATTATCCGATATAACGCGGCATAAAGCAGGGCCTGGTAGCATATTCAGACATAAATATCTACTTTTTTTACAATTAAAATTAAATCTTTATCAGCATCCATGATTAGACGTTGCCCTGCTCTGGTGTTGATTTAAAGATTGAAGCTGGTAAGTGGTGTCAGATTATATAACGTAGCTGATTAGGTTAATAAGTGCACTCAAGGATGCCTTGTTTTACAGCACAGTGTTTGTACTGAAGCCTAATGAAACTTAAGGCCGAGTACTGACCTTGGACCCTAACTAAAATGAAAGGCTGTTATTGTTATCACCTAACGGCATCCTGATGAAATCAAGATGTAACAGTGAGGTTCTTTCAACTAAACAGGACTGTTAGTGAAATGCTTTAGCTAAATTCTGAACAATTGAACCCATTCCCAACTTGATTGTCCAAATGGGTTGTTTGGAGCTGTAGCATTCTTACCTCTGGGCCATTAGCTTCTGAATTCAAACTCCATTCTTGAGATTTGAGCACACGGTCCAGGCTGACACTTTTGTGCAGTGCTGGGGAGGTGTTACACTGTCTAAGGTGCTGTTCTTTGGGTCAAGCATGAAACTGAGAAGGGTCTAGGCCCGAAACGTCAGCCTTCTTGCTCCTCTGATGCTGCTTGGCCTGCTGTGTTCATCCAGCTTTACACCTTGTTATCTCAAATTCTCCAGCATCTGCAGTTCCTACTATCTCTCTCCATCTGATCTATGTAGTGGACATAAAAGACCCCTGCAGCACGCTTTTGAGGGACAGGGGAATTCCTCTTGCATACTGACCAACAATGTATTTTCTCATCCATTATCTCCAAAACAGAAAACCTGGTCTCTTTCTTAATGTGATTTGTTGAATCTTGCCATGCACAAAATATTGCTGCAATGCAACCATTTTAAAATTGGCTGTAAAACAATTTTGGGATGTCCTTGATGATCTGGCAGATACTATATAAATTTAAGTTACGCCTTAGTAGTAAGGAAAACAAAGTGGACTGTGGAATAAAACAAAGAACTGCAGATGCTGGAGATCTGAAACAAAAACAGAATTTGCTGGAGAAACTCCACAGGTCTGGCAGCATCTGTGGAGTGAAAAATCGAGTTAGAGGGTCACTGGACTCAAAAGTTGTCAGAAGTCTACCATAGAGTTTGGTTAAAAGATGATTGTATGAACTGTCAGTTGGTCAGTCAGAAACATTGCTTTTGGATTAGAGAATGTGAATTTGAGCTTTATACTGGACACAATCTAATTGATTTGGTGGCAGAGTACTGAAGCCAACTAAAATGAATGTCTGGCATTTGTTCCATGATGCTGTGGTTAAGGCAGTTCAAGTGCATATCCATGGTTTGAGGGTTTCTGCTTCCACCACCTTTTTCAAGCAGTGAGTTCTTGATTCGTACTAAATTCTGTGTGGAGGGTTTGGGTGGGGAATGTTCTTAATTTCTCTGATTCTGTCACCACAGGTGTTTTTTCAAAACCAACTCTGGGCATTTGTTTTGCAAATTCTCTTCATGTTGTTTCCACTGAGCTGAACTTTCCTTAATTTACAAGTTTGTTTTGAACTCAAATACAACTATTTTTATTCTGTAATGAAGTCCTTCCTGTTTGAGACACTGGCATCACCCTGTGCAATGACATAAGATGCCAAATTATTTGAAGGCTAAAGGTCTTAAGGCCTCAGCATCTCTTCTGTTTCATCAGTTTTGTCCATGGAGTGGGTATTCTGGATAAATATTTCCCCCATCCTCACCCTCCCACTTCTGCTTTTCAACCCAGGCCTGCCAATTCATCCTGCTGACCCAGTAGCACAGAAATATCCTGTGGATTCCTTAAGTCTGTCAATAACTATCTGAGCTCTATACCTTTTTCCAAAATATTTATTCCTAATCAGTCTGAGAAAATGATCTGATACTGTTGTTTTTGCAAGACAGATTCCACAACTACGTAAGTCATACAGCATGGAAACAGACCCTTTGGTCCAACCAGTTTATGCAAAGTGTAATCCCAAACTAAACTAGTCCCACCTGCCTGCTCCTGGCCCATATCCCTCCAAGCCTTTCCTTTTCATGTCCTTATCCAAATGTTGTAATTGTGCCCACATTCACCACTTCTTCAGGATGTTCATGCCACATACAAACCACCCTTTGTGCATGTAGGGATGGGGGAAATGAAATTTACCCCACACTGTCTGTTCATCCAATAGTTCCCTTTTGAAGGGCTGTCCTTGTTGTGTAGTCAAACAAATCTGCATGTAGGATTCAGAACATGTGATTAGCGATATTAGATGTGTCAACAGTGATATGTTTAGGGAGGAATGTTGACCCACACACCCTCCTCTTCAAACAGTGTAGAATAACGCTCTTTGGAGTTGGGGTAGAAGCAGTGAATCTGAACTATGCTGGCAGGCTACAGTGTAACTCTGATTCCTTAGAAACTGCTTGCACAGAAAAACCTTTTGGAGGTGATGCATCATGCCATGATATCACAATTCTACAAGTTAGTTGCCTCCACCTGAGCATCAAAAAGACCAACGTCTGTCTAGCTTGCCTTCTACCGACCTGGTAATTGCATGATATAACAATAATGAAATTATTAATTAACTGTGGCAATTAAATTTCATCCAATAGTATCCAACAGATCAAAACATCATAAGAAAAATTCTAGAAAGGGAGAATTTTGGGACCAAGAAGACTAAAGTTAGCTGCTCATTTTCTCCCTTACTATATGCCATTGTCTCAAATTATTCATGTGCTGTTTAGTTTGTGTTTTAATGAATCACTTTTGTTGCTTCCACTGTTTCTTGAATGGGATTATTCCATAAATTCATTACTTGCTCATTGTCTTGGCTTCATTAGGACAGGGTTGAGGTACGAAAGCTTAAAAATCTGACACTGATGGGGATGTGGGAAGTTGTCAATTTAATGGTATTACCTTAAATAGATTTTTATCTCCTTTCCTGCCCTCAGCTGAATGGATCACCTGGCAGGCAGCCAGGAGGGATTGGAAACTAGTAAAATGGAGTGTCTTTGGCAGTGGGCAAGTCAAGGGAAGACAGAGAGACGAGGCTGTAATGTAATCCGTTCACGAGATTGAAGCATCACTGAGAAGGCTAGTGCTTGTTGTCCATGCTTAATTACCTTTTAAGAAGACACCATGTTGAATTGCCAATGCCCTGTGACACCAGGATAACACCACAATACTGTTAACGGAAGGAGTTTAGTGACAAGGGAATTATTGGATATACTTCCATATTAGGGTGGTGTGTGGCTTGGAGAGGAACTTGAAGGTATTCTCTTATGCCCTTGTCCTTTCTAGATGGCAAAGTTCATGGATTTGTAAGAACCTTGGTAAATTGCTACAGTGCTTATAGATATTACATAATGCTGCCACCATGCACTGGAGGTGAAGGGAGAGAATTCTCAAAGTGGATAAGGGTGCTGATCGAGTCAGCTTTGGGTCAGACTTCGCGGTTTAGAGCTGCAGTTATCAGGCCGGTGGAGACTATTACATCACACTTCTGATTTGCACCTTTCAGATATTAAACAATCTGAAACAAGTCAGGAGGTGGGTTATTCCATCATAGAACTCCCAGCGTCTGACCTGCTCTCAGAGCCGCAGTACTTATTTGGCTGGTTCAGTTCAACTTCTGGGCTGTGTTGGAGGATTCGGAGATGCTAATGGCGCTGAATATTAGTGGTGGTGGGGGTGTGCGGGCAGGGAAAGGTTAGAATCTTTGTTTGTTGGAGATGTGCATCTGGCACATTTTTTGGCACAGATGTTATTTGCTACTTATCTGCTCAAGCCTGACTGTTGTCAGCGTAGGAACATAGTTCTTCAACTTCTCCAGGGTCACGGTTGATACTGATCATTGTGCACTCATCAACAACCGTTCTTCTGTTTCTGATCAAACAGTGGACAAAAGCTCATTGAAGCAGTCAAGGATAGCTGGTTCTAGAATTCTACACTGAAAAACTCTAGCTGCAAAGTTCTGGGCTTGTACGATAGACCTTTTGTACAACCACAACCACCTTCCCACGTGCTAGATAAGACTCCAACCAATGGAGAATTTCTCCTGATTCTCATTGACTTCAGTTTTGCTGGTCAAATGTTACTTTGATGTTGAGGGAAGTCACACGGACTTCCCATCGTTTAAGGAAGGATATGCTTGCTTTGCAGGTTGTACAGTAAAGGTTCATTAGATTGGGTCCTAGAATGAGAGGCTTGTCTTATGATGAAAGACCGAATATGCTGTCTGGAATGAAGACTGAGAGGTGATCTCATTCTGACGTAGTCAGAGGTCTTGATGAGTCATGAATGTCAGGATAGCAGCTGGCTTAAATGTAAATGGAAACAAGGAGAAATTGAACCAACGGGGGAAAAAAATACAACAAACATCTGTACAGATGCTACCAGTCCTGTGGAGTTTCTCCAGCATTTTCTGTTTGTGTTTCAGCTTTCCAATGCCAGCAGTTCTTTCTTGCAAAGAAAAGGTACCTTTAGAATTCTGAAAAGAGAGGGCTGGAGAAAACAGCCTCATTGCAGGAGGTGGTGGAAATGGCAAAAAATGATCCTTTGAATTTTCCGAGCTGCACGGTGGCTCAGTGGCTGGCACTGCTGCCTCACAGCGCTAGGGACGCAAGTTCAAGTTCAATTCCAGCCTTGGGCAACTGTTCGTGTGGAGTTTGCACGTTCTCCCTGTGTTTGGGCGGGTTTCCTCCAAGTGCTCCAGTTTCCTCCCACAGTCCGAGGATATTCAGATTAGGTGGATTGGCCACGCTAAATTGTCCATAGTGTCCAGGGATGTGTATGTATGGTGGATTAGCCACGGGAAATGCTAGGTTACAGGGGTAGGATAGCGGGGTGAATCTGGGTGGAATGCTGTCCAGAGAGTAAGTGTGGACTTGTTGGACCAAATGGCCTGTTTTCACATTGAATTCAGTGAATATGGAGACAGGTGGAATGGAAGGTAATGTTGAGGGGAACATTTTCATGGTTCTGTGGGTGATAGGAAGGGCTGAGAGCGTAAAGCCATGAAATAGTGGACTCGACCATGAAGGGAGCATTCCTCAGTTGAGGAAAGAGAAAAAACATGTCAGAAGTAGTAAAAAAATACATGTCTTGCCAACAGATGGAACAGAGATGGAGAAATTGGGAGGATGGAATGGAGTCTTTGCAGGATGTGGGATGTGAAGAAGTGCATCAAGTTACCTATGGGAGTCTTATTGGTTGCTATCTTTCTCCCAGAAATGGAGACAGAAAAGTCAAGGAAGGGGAGAGAAGATCAGAAATGGACATGTGGAAGAAGACAGGAAATTGAAAACCAAGTGGATAAATATTTCCAGTTGAGAACGCAAGCAGGAAATGACCCAAATAAATAATCAATGTAATAGTTAAGAGATGAGTAAAAGGACCTGAGTAGACTTGGAATAAGGAATATGGATCTCTCAAGAACTAGGTGTATTTTGGACCCATGCAGATACCCACAGGGACTCCTTTTATTTGTGGAGTGGGTGGAATTGAAGGAGAAATTGTTCAGTGTGAGACAAGCTCTGCCAAGAGGAGGAAGGGGATGGTTGTGTATAGAGACAAGTTAGTTCTCTCTTCAAGGAAGAATTGGAGAACCCTCTCTCCCCATTCTGGTAGAAGATGGAAGCGTTTTTCTTTTGTACGTAGGATGTGGGCGTTACTGGCTGGGCCATTATTGCTTTGAGAGGATGTTAGTGAGCCACCTCTGAGAGGTGCTGTGGCCCATATGATATACATAATTGTACAATTCTGTTAGGTCAGGAATCACTGGATTTTGATCCAGTGACAGTGAAGGAACAGTAGGTGATGTAGTTCCACATCTGGATGGTGTGTGAATTGGAGACAAATGTGCAATTTGTGGTACTCCTATGCAACTTTTGTCCTTTGCGGTTGTAGAGATTGTGCATAGAGGAAACTGTTGACTGAGGAGCCTTGGTGAGTTGCTGCTGTGAAATTTGTAGATGGCCCATATTGTGGCTACTGAGTCAGACAGTGGTGAATGTTGAATGGGTTCCAACCAAAAGTGTTGCTTTGACCTGGAGCTTCTTGAGTGTTGTTGAAGGGAAGTGTGGAATATTCCATCACACTCCTGACTTGTGCCTTGTTGATGGTGGACAGACTTTGGGGAGTTAGGTGAGTTACCTGTAGCAAAGCTCCCAACCTCTTACCTGTTAGCCACTGTATTAACGTGGTTGTTCTACTTCAGCTTCAGTAACTCCCAGAATGTTGTTAGGAGATTCAACAGTCTATGACTCTAAATGGAATGACACTGAGGTGTAATAGATTTTGTATTGTTTACGATGGACATTGACTGCTTCTGTATCTGTGTCTCTACTAATAGTGTTGAACATTGTGTAATCATCATAAATGTCCCCACTTCTGACGTGATGTTGGAGGGAAGGTCATTGATTTGAACAGCTAAAGCTGGTTGGGCTGAAGACACTGTGTCCTGAAAAACTCGTGCTGTGATGGGTTGGGACTGAGATGATTGACCTCCCAGTACCTGTCTTAGGTATGTTTCCGAGCAGTGGAGAGGACCCACCCCCCAAATTCCCATTAATTCTAATTTTACTAGGGCTCTGCCATTCTTGATCGAAAGCTGCCTTGATGCAACTCTCTTCTCATCTCTGAAGTTCAATTCTTTTAACACCCTTAATGATCCACCAATATTCTTTTTCCTAGGCCCTCGATTACATGTTAGTGTTGATACTAACACTGGGGTCAGGAGCTGAGTAACCGTAGGGGAGAATACACTGAGCCTCTAGGAGTTGGTTATTGCTGCACAAACACTACTTGATAGCTCTTTCGACAAACCCTTCCTTCCGTTAATTTTATTGAGTAAGTCAAGGCACCAATTGACTGGGATGGATTTGTCTTGCTTTTTGTTGGCAGGCTATACCTGGACATTTGCACATTGCCGAGTAGATGCTAGCGTTGTGTCTATTACTGGAACTGCTAGTTCAGAGCACAAGTCTTCAGTGACATTGCAGAATATTGTTAGGGCCAATGGTCATGTGTCCTGTCCAGTGTCTTCAGCTGGTTCTTCGTGTAACTTTAATATAAATTGAATGAGTTAAAGCATGACATTTGAGAATCTCAGGAGGAGGCCAAAATAGATTGTTCACTTGGCACTTATGGCTGAAGTTAGTTGGCAAAGCTTCTTCTGGATTGATGTGCTGGACTCCCAGATAGTGGAGGGTTGGGATATTTGTGGTTCTTTCTCCTTTTTCTGCTGGGTTGTTTTAATTGTCAACGACCATCCACAACTGGATTTGGTAGCACTGCAGAGCTTAGATCTGATGTGTTGGCTTAGTGCAATCACCTGCTGCTGCATTTGTTTTGGCATGTAAGTAGCCAGAGTCATACAGCACAGAAACAGACCAGGCATCCCAATCTGATCAAGTCCCATTTGCCCCATATTCCCCTCAACCCTTCTTATTCGTATGCCCATCCAGGTGTCTTTTTAAATGTTGTAAGTGTACCCATCTCCACCACTTTCTGGCAGCTTGTCCCATGTACGCACCACCCTCTGCATGAAAAAGTTACATCTCTGGTCCTTTTTTTTTAGAATCTTCACCCTCTCGCCTTAAACCTATGTCCTCTAGTTTTGGACTCCTGTACCCTGGGTAAAAAAGACCATGGCTATTCATCCTATCCATGCTCCTCGTGATTTTGTAAACCTCGATAAGGTCACCCCTCAGACTTTGCTTGTGGGGAAAGGGCGGGGGGTGGGGGGTTGAAGAGGGGAAGAAGGCCCGCCTATTCAGCCTCTCCCTATAGCTGTGTTCACCAGGTTGACTACTCATTAGTAGAAATGCTCTTTGTTGCTCCTGACATACCCTCCTGTGCTCTTCTTTGAATTGAGGTTTGATGCTCTGGCTTGTTGGTAATAGCAGAGTGTGGGCCATGAGGATTACAGATTGTGGCTGAACACCATTCTACTGCTGCAGATAGCCCATGGTGCCTCAGTTTTTAATCACTAGTCAATTCAAAACTCCATCCCGTTTTTGCTTGTTGGCCACGATGAGGAGATCTTCCAATGAGAAGATAGGAATTTGTCCCCAAAGGGGCCATGTACTAGTCGCTCTTTGGGATAACGTCTGTGAGATAACAATCTGTGGGAGGCATATTGATGATGACTGGGTCAAGAAAACGTTTCCTGCTTGTTGAATTATTTTTCACTGCCTGCCACTGATCCAGTCTAGCAGCTACGTCCTTTTGAGACTTGGCCAGCTCAGTAAAGTTGTGCCTCTGAACGAACCTTTGTGATAGACGTTTAGACAGGTACAAATGTTTCCCCTTGGCGGAGAAATCAATGACTGGGAGCATTCCTTTAAGGTAAGAACAGGAGAGAATGTGAGGAAAAACGTTTTCACTCAGGGTAATAGAATCTGGAGCTCGCTGTCTGTCAGGCTGACGCAGGCAGAAACCCTCAACGTTTTAAGAAGGATTTAGATGTATGCTTGTGATGCCAAGGTACACAAGGTCAAGTACTGAGATATGGAATTAGAATATTTAGGTCGTTGTTTTTGACTGGCACTGGCTCAATGGGCCAAAGGGCTTTATGTCCTGTAGACCTCTGACTCCCCTACCCAGAATACACTCTGTGCCCTTGTCACCCTTAGTGCTGCTGCTTAATGTAGGTGTTTACACTTAGTCCAGTACTGAATCATCGGATGCAGGAATCTGCTGAGTGATAATCCTAAGAAGATTTACTTCGTGCCGAGAGATTGATCCACCCTGGGAAAGGACAGGGTTTGTGTCAGTGAGGTGTTTGATGCGATGAAGATCTTGAGTAGAAGAAAAAAGATAGGAAGAAACTGAAGATGAGAAAAGTAGTGGAGACAGGAAGCAATAAGTTCATTAGTGATGGGCTGAGGTATGATTTAACCAAGAAGAGTGTGTGGGGATTTAGGGAACGAGATAGAGGTAAATTGTTTGGGGGTCGGGTGTGTGAAACTGGTGGGGCGGGGGGGGGGGGGGGGGAGGGGGCAAGGGCAAAGGAGGAGAAAGATCATTCATAGAATCATAGAATCCCCTACAGTGTGGAAACAGGCCCTTCGGCCCAACAAGTCCTCTCCAGAAGAATTCAAGTTACTGATAGTCCTGCTTACAATGGCTTGATGCTCATTAATATTGGACAGCTGACCTTCAGCCTTGCCTAGATGGAGATAAGCTGTCCTCTGGTGAGCCTGTTGGCAGGTTTAGTTTTGGCTGTACGTATTGGACCTGAGAGGATGGAGTAAGGAAAGTTTAGAGTGAATATGGTGAGCAGAGAATTTGAGATGGCTGAGGAGAATCACCACCTGTTAATGCGGGGCTGGCAAGATGTTTGCACAGAGGGTGAAGGCAGATGGGGTAAAAGTGCCCACAATGAAGAGAGGATTCCTGCTTAAAGGATTGGATTGAGAGGTAGTGACAGAGGATCTCGGCATTGGGAAGACCTTGAAATTCATCGAGGTGGGAGTGTATGGGTAAGAAACTAAAGTCTTTGCTCAGGGCAGATCATTTGGGATCAGAGCCAGGAAGCTCAGTAATCAAACAGCAAGAGGCAGATTCAAAGAAGGAATGAGATCAGAGGGAAGTGAATGGGAAGAAGAATCCAAAGGAATGTTGAAGCTTCCTTTTACCCTTGAAAGAAGGCCAGTTTTTTTTTTAAGCTATTGAGTGAGGCGTAGGATCAAACGAAACTGGACTAGGGCAGTTTTGAGCTAGTGAGTCAGCTGCTGAAGAGAGAAGTTGAGAATATGCATATTGTGGTCCATGACATTGTGTGGATCTTGAGATACAGTGAGCTCAGTGCTTCCAGGAATTATGACATGTCTCTGTAATTGTGGCTGGATCTGAAATCTGAAAGGTGGGATTCCAACTGAAAGCCATGCGGAATAGGTTGGAGCTAAAGACCAATACTAAGAAAGGAGATGGGAGGAGATATTACATTGGGGTCTGAGATCAGAATTGCATGAGCAAGGAAACTAACTATGGAAGAGAGACAGATGAGAAGGGGCATGCAAACAAAGGCAAGCAGGAAAGAAAACACCTTCTAGTCAAACTGCCCTGTCCTGTGTGTGAATAAAGTTTTGCGAATACCTATAAATACACCCCATCCGAACTAAAACCTGGTTGGCATGGATGAGTTGGACTGAAGGGTCTCTTTCTGTGCTGTATGACTTTGACTGTAAAGCATGGGGAGAAGCAAAAAGCACAAGATGGTGTATTGATTGAGGAAGAAAGTTAAGCAAAGTTAAAAGCCATCATACTTAATGTCATTGTTGACCCTGACCGTGGTAGTTTGCACTGTGGATGGGGCTGAAGACAGACTGGATTAAAACATGCTTATGGAAAAGGTGAGTAAGATCTGTGTGGCCACTAACACATTCTAGAGCCTCCATGAGAAATGGAAGATGAGGAGTGGCCACTTCATATGGTGCTGGACATCAGTGTCTGGCCAAGGAATTGTTTTGAAGCAACAGCAATGCTCCAGAGAGGGTATGATGGTGCCCTGGTGTTTATGGTGTTGGACAGTAGAGATTGAGAGTTCAAAGCCTGCTATAGCAAAGCTGAAAACAAATTGTGTTTTGGGTGCTTGTAGGGTGACAAAATTTTAATTAATTCATGGGATAAGCCTGTTGCTGGTGGGCCATCACTTATTATCCATCCGTAGTTCCCCTTGAGAAGGTACTGGGGAGCAGCCACCTTGAACCATCGCAGACATTTCCAGTAGGTACGTTTACAATGGCATTAAGACCGGAGTTGCGGCAATGTTGCTGAGTCAAAAATGAAGGAATGGTGATGATATATTTCAAAGTCATGACGGTGTGTGCCATGGAAAGGAGCTTGCAAGTGATGGTGTTTCCATGTATCCGCTGCCCCTGTTGTCCTTGAAGTTAGTGGTTGTGGGATTGGAAACTGCTGTAGAAGGAACCTTGCAGCGTGTCTAATAGATATTACCCACTAGTGCTACTGAGCTTCAGTAGGGAATGGGTGTTTATGGATGTGGTGACGATCAAGTGGGCGGCTTTATCCGAAATGGTGTCAAGCTTCTTGGTGTTGTTGGAGCTGCACCCGTTCAGGAGATGGTAAATGACAGAATGGGAGGATAAATGACTAATGGTGACTTGATGGACTGGATGCCCTGTCTGTGTCAGAACGTTTGACAATTCTGTAACTTCCAGCAGTGTTAACTGGATAGTAAGCAGGTGGAGGAATCCTGACTTTTTTTTTCCTTCACTGCCTGTGTTGGGGCCGGATGTGAATTTTTTTCCCCAGCCAGTGCCTTGGCAGATATCAGTCCCTCGGCAAAGATAGCAATAGAATCCAGGGTCCTCCACGAGCATTAGTCATTACAGATTATATATGCTTCATCCCATCGACACAGTAAAGCTTCAGGATTCCTCCTCTCTTATTTCGTCACTTACCTGTCCTTCAGCTGTTAGCCCTCCTTGATATGGGAGGTTCAGGGTCCTAGCTACTGCTGGGGTCATGTTGCATTTATCTGAAAAATGAGAAGATCCTTTTCGTTTTTTTTTTGTTCTCTTTAGTCATTAGGTTTCCACGATCTAAACTTCGTGACAATAACACTGCAGGTGAAGTTTAATTCATTTCAATATGTCTTTTGAGAAAAACCGAGACGTGCTTCACTTGGTGCTGAAAGGATTTTATCTTGTTTTCCCCTGGGATATTGACATAGGTCAGGTTCAGCTTACACAGTATTAACTCCCCAAAGATACACAGTCCTTTTAGATTGTTGAGTAGGATGATGAAATAGGACCTCCAAATAGAACAATGATCAAACTGCTGACTTAGAGACAATATCGTGGGTGCTGGTTGCTAACTGACAGCAGAAACAATGGGAAAAGAGTCACCGCAGTAGAGATAACGAGGTGTGGGGCTGGATGAACACAGCAGGCCAAGCAGCAGCATAGGGGCAGGAAAGCTTGACGTTTCGGGCCGAGACCCTTCGTCAGAAATGGGGGAGGGGAAGAGGGTTCTGAAATAAATAGGGAGAGAGGGGGAGGCAGATAGAGGAGAGGATAGGTGGAGAGGAGGCAGACAAGTCGACGAGGCGAGGATGGAGCCAGTAAAGGTGAGTGTAGGTAGGGGGGTAGGGAGGAGATAGGTCAGTCCAGGGAGGACGGACAATTCAAGGGGGCGAGGAGGGGATAGGTGGGAGGATGGACAGGTTAGGGAGGTGGAGATGAGCTGGGCTGGTTTTGGGATGCGGTTGAGGGAGGGGAGATTTTGAAGCTTGTGAAATCCACATTGATACCATTGGGCTGCAGGGTTCCCAGGCTGAATATGATTTGCTGTTCCTGCAGCCTTCGGGTAGCATCACTGTGGCACTGCAGGAGGCCCAGGATGGACATGTCGTCTGTGGAATGGGAGGGGGAGTCGAAATAGTTTGTGACTGGGAGGTGCAGTTGTTTAGTGCGAAGCGAGCATAGGTGTTCTGCAAAGCGGTCCCCAAGCCTTCGCCTGGTTTCCCTGATGTAGAGGAGGCCACAACGGGAACAGCGAATGGAGTATACCACATTAGCGGATGTGCAGGTGAACATCTTGTTGTGAAAAGTCGTCTTAGGGCCTGGGATGGGGGTGAGGGGGGAGGTGTGGGGGCAGGGATTGGTTCGTGCGGTTGCAGGGAAAAGTGCCGGGTGTGGTGGGGCTGGAGGGGAGTGTGGAGCGGACAAGGGAGTCACGGAGAGAGTGGTCCCTCCGGAAGGCAGATAAGGGCAGGGAAGGAAAAATGTCTTTGGTGGGGTCGGATTGCAGATGGCAGAAGGCAGAAGGCAGAAGTGTCGGGGGATGATGCGCTGGATCCGGAGGTTGGTGAGTTGGTATGTGGGACGAGGGGGATTCTGTTTTGGTTTTTATTGTGGGGAGGGGGTTTGAGGGATGAGTTGCGGGAGACACGGTCGAGGGTGTTCTCAACCACTGGCGGTGGCGGGGTGGTTTGCGGTCCTTGAAAACCGAGGACATCTGAGATGTACAGGAGTGGAATGCTTCATCCTGGGAGCAGATGCGGCGGAGGCGAAAGAATTGGGAGTAGGGGATGGCATTTTTGCAGGAAGGTGGGTGGGAGAAGGTGTATTCTAGGTAGCTGTGGGAGTCCTTTGCGCTTACTACTTTAACTGTGAGCCTAACCCTCCCTCCTACTGACCCCTTCTCCCACCGCCAATGCCCCCCCACTTGGACACCACCTCAAGGCCTCCTACCCTCCCTCGACGTCTTCATCTCCAACTGCCGTCGTGACATCAATCGCCTCAACCTCTCCACCCCCTCACCCACTCCAGCCTCTTCCCCCACAGAACGTGCAGCCCTCCGCTCCCTCCACTCCAATCCCAACCTCGCCATAAAACCTGCGAACATGGGAGGCGCAGCTGTAGTATGCTGCACTGACGTCTCCATTGCAGAGGCCAGACCCCAACTCTCTGACACCACCACCTACCGCCCCCTTGATCATGACGACCCCCCCCTGCCAAACACCAAACCATCATCTCCCAAACCATCCACAACCTCATCACTCCAGGTGACCCCCAACCTCATCGTTCCCCAACCCCGCTTCTGTCTCCTTCCCAAAATCCACAAACCTGGTTGACCCGTTGTCTCTGCCTGCTCCTGCCCCACTGAACTTCTCTCCACCTATCTGGACTCCATTTTCTCCCTCTTGGTCCAGGAACTCACTACCTACGTCCATGACACCACCCACGCTCTCCACCTCCTCCAAAACTTCCAATTCCCTGGTCCCCAACACCTCATCTCTACCCTGGACGTTCAGTCTCTGTACACCTGCATTCCCCATACAGATGGACTAAAGGCCCTCCGCTTCTTCCTGTCCCGCAGGCCCCACCAGTCCCCCTCCACTGACGCCCTCATCCGCTTAGCCGAACTCATCCTCATCCTCCCCCTCAACAACTTCTCTTTCAATTCCTCCCACTTCCTACAGACAAAGGGGGTGGCCATGGGTACCCGCATGGGCCCAAGCTATGTCTGCCTCTTTGTAGGTTACGTGGAACAATCCCTCTTCTGTACCTACACTGGCCCTAAACCCCACCTTTTCCTCCGTTACGTTGATGACTGTATTGGTGCCGCCTCGTGCTCCCACAAGGAGCTCAAACAGCTTGTCCACTTCACCAATGCCTTCCACCCCAACTATAAGTTCACCTGGACCATCTCTGATACCTCCCTCTTCTTCCTGGACCTCTCTATTTCCATCTCTGGCAACCACCTGGAAACCGATATCCATTTTAAGCCCACCGACTCCCACAGCTACCTAGAATACATCTCCTCCCACCCAACTTCCTGCAAAAATGCCATCCCCTATTCCCAATTCCTTCGCCTCTGCTGCATCTGCTCCCAGGATGAGGCATTCCACTCCCGTACATCTCAGATGTCCTCGTTTTTCAAGGACTGCGACTTCACCCACTCAGTGGTCAAGAACGCCCTCGACCGTGTCTCCCGCGTTTCCCGCAGCTCATCCCTCACGCCCCGTCCCCGCAATAACAACCGAAACAGAATCCCTCTCGTCCTCACGTACCTCCCCAGCAACCTCCCGGATCCAACACATCGTCCTCCGACACTTCTGCCATCTGCACTCCGACCCCACCAAAGACTTTTTTCCCTCCCCACCCTTATCTGCTTTCCACTGTCTCCGGGACTCCCTTGTCCGCTCCACTCTCCCCTCCAGCCCCACCACACCCGGCACTTTTCCCTACAACAGCACAAAGTGCTACACCTGCCCCGACACCTCCCTCCTCGCCCCCATCCCAGGCCCCAAGAAGACTTTCCGCATTAAGCAGATGGTCACCTGCACATCTGCTAATGTGGTATACGGCATCCGCTGTACCCGTTGTGGCCTCCTCTACATCGGGGAAACCAGGCGGAGGTTTGGGGACCGCTTTGCAGAACACCTACGCTCAGTTCGCACTAAACAACTCCACCTCCCAGTCGCAAACCATTTCAACTCCCCCTCCCATTCCACAGACGACATGTCCATCCTGGGCCTCCTGCAGTGCTACAACGATGCCACCCAAAGGTTGTAGGAACAGCACCTCGTATCCCGCTTGGGAACCCTGCAGCCCAATGGTATCAATGTGGATTTCACAAGCTTCAAAGTCTCCCCTCCCCCAACCCCATCCCAAAACCAGCCCAGCTTGTCCCCGCCTCCCTAACCTGTCCATCCTCCCACCTATCCCCTCCTCCCACCTCAAGCCCCACCACCATATCCTACCTACTAACCTCATCCTGCCCCCTTGACCCGTCCGTCCTCCCTAATTCCCCACCTACACTCACCTTTACTGGCTCCATCCCCACCTCTTTTGACCTGTCTGTTTCCTCCAGCTATCTTCTCTTTTTTCCACCTCTCCCCCTCTCTCCCTATTTATTTCAGAACCCCCTTCCCCTCCCCCATTTCTGAAGAAGGGTCCCAACCCGAAACGTCAGCCTTCCTGCTCCTCTGATGCTGCTTGGCCTGCTGTGTTCGTCCAGCTCTACACCTTGTTATCTCAGATTCTCCAGCATCTGCAGTTCCTACTATCTTTGTGCAGTTGCTTTTGTAGTGTATTTATAGATTTGGTGAGCCAAGTATGAAATTTTTTTTTAAAAAGGAAAGGCCTACAATACTCAGAAGGATACTGCATGGAACATTTGGTGGTGTGGCATGGATGACTTGGACCGAAGGGCCTGTTTCCATGCTGTATATCTCCTTGACTTTATGACAGAGATGGAACGGCAATAAATTTAAGATTTAAATAGGCTCTGCAAATGGGACTCTACCAAGGGAGAAACAGGAGACTAAAGCTTTGAAATTGCAGTAGTATGCAGTGATGGAAGAAATAATCACTTTTTCACTTCTTTTTGGATGGTTGAGCTCTGATGGACCAGTTGTCTTCCATCTGGAATATGTGAAGCGAAATTTCTGCCTGGAGTCAAGAGGGAAATGAAGAATGCTGATTGGAGGAAGAAACCTGCTTCATGTCAAGGGCCTGATGCTTTATAATGGCTGACCATTTGTTGGTCAGTTATCTCCCCGCTTCTGTCATCAGTTACTGACCTCTTGATGGGCAATAAATGCTGGCCAGCCAATGACAACCACATCCAATACATGAATTTTAAAAAAGAAAAAGGTAAGAGGGCAAGATGACAACACAAGAATTTGCAAGTTGAGTAAGTGAGCAAAAAAAAACTTGGCAGATGGAATTTCATACAGGAAAATGATGAGATCATGCACCTTTTGTAGGAAGAATCAGAAGGCAGACTATTATTCAAAACAATACAGCAAAAACACAAGAGAAGCAGCAACCCATCGAGTAGACAAATAGAATTTTGGCCTTTTATTGCTAGTGGGCAGGGTGGCAGTTTAAGTAAGGGAAGTCTTAGTCAAACTGCGCAGGATGTTGGTGTGGCCACAACTGGAGTACAGTCTTTGTCTTCACATTTGAGAGAGAATATACGAGCATTAGAGTAAGTTTCAGAAGAGTGTCACTAGGTTGATTACTGGGATGTAAAGATTGATTTTTCTGAGAATGGATGAACAGGTTTGGCCTACTCGTGTTTAGAAGAATTGAGGAGTGGTCTTATTGAAGCAGACGCCATTCTGAGGGGGCTTGACAACATAGATACTGAGAAGATGTTTCTATTGGTGGGGAGTATTAAATGACATTGGGAGACGTAGTTACAGAATAAAAGAACGCTCATTTTAAAACTGAGATGCGAAGTAGTTTCTTCACCCAGAGGGTAATGAATATCTGGAATTCTCTATGCCTGAGACTAAGTCACTGAAATTATTTAAAGAGAAATAGATTTTTCAAATGTTGACTGAGGAATTGGCATGCAAGAAGAGTTGAGGCCTGGGGCAGATCAGCTGTAATCTTATTGAATGGTGGAGAAAGTTTGAGTGGATAAATGCCCTGCTCTTTATATTTCATATGTTTTTTACAATCTCAAAGATAGTAACCTCAGGATTACTCCCCATGTCACATGTTGGCAAATTCAGGAATAGGCAATTAGACTGACTGGGAGGCTGAAGGGATGGTGTAGGGAGGAAAGATTTATGTTCGAGGTATCCAGATTGATTCTGGGGAAGATGCTGCACCTCAGCAGGATCGAGACCAGTATCATCACAGGATCATTAGTTAGTACAGGTGGGGAAGGATTTAATCTAGGGTGGCATCGGGATAGGAACCTGAGAGGGGAGGCAAATGTAAGTGAAACAAAGATGGAAACTGATGATAAACAGGTGAAAAGAAAACGTGAAACAGTATAAAATAAGAACAAGGAGCAGGAATAGGCAGCTCATCCCCTAGAGTCTACTCTGCCTTTTTATGGCTGATCTCATCTTGGCAACAACTCCACTTTCCTGCCCACTTGCCATAACTCAATAAGGCAGAGGAAATAAGGACTCTTGGCAAAGAGGAGTATCAAAAATAGGCATGTAAAAATGTCAACAAGACAAGTCTACAGGTACTGTGCAAATGCATCTTGCATTCGGATAATAAGACAGACTAATTTACAGCTCAAATAGTTGTACCCGGGTATGATATGATTGCAATTGTGGAGACATGGTGAGGTGATCAAGGCTGGGAACGGAGCACCCAAAGTTAATCAATCTTCCACAATGACAGGCAAGATGGAAGAGAAGGCATTGGCAGAAGAAGAAATCCATGTGATTGTGAGAAAGGACATTGGGACAGAAAATTTAAATGTAGAATTAGTCTGGGTGAAGTTGAGAAGGAATGGAAAATATTAGTGGGAGCTACCCATAGGCCTCCAACCAGTCATGGTGAGATAAAGATGGCAGTAAACATGAAATTAGACGTCCATACTGCAGCACCCTTGTTTGCATGATTTTAATTTGCATATAAACTGGTGAACATTAGTGATAATATTGAGAAGTCACACAACAGGTTATAGATAACATTGTGAATGGATACCTGGAGTACATACAGGATGGACTTTTAGACTAGTACATTGAGGCACAAACGTTGGGGCAGGCAATCCAAGATTTGATTTTATGTAACAAAAGGAGTTAACTATTAACTCTGAGAGGTCCAAGTGAATTAATAGCCCAATCCAGATCTAGGTTCTAACTCTAAATGAGGGGTGAGTCAGCTCCAACTGATTTTGCCTTTTTAATGAAATTGCCCAATGGACAGAATATGGTTGTTTTTTTGCAAGAATGACTGGATGCAAGCATGAGATGCAGCAAGCTGTTAAGGCAAATGGTATGTTGGCCTTCATTGCGAGAGGGCTTGAGTTCAGAAAGCAGGGAAATTTTGCTGCAGTTCCACATCGTCTTGGTGAGACCACGTCTAGAATATTATGTGCAGTTTTGACTTCCCTCCCGTAGAAAAATCTATACTTGCCATTGAGGGAAACTGTTGAAACTGGGAATGGTAAATTTGTGTGTTAGGAGAGACTGGTTCAGCTGAGCTTGTATTCACTGGAGTTTAGAAGAATGAGAGAAGGTCTTCTTAAAACGTATATAGTTTTGATGGTGCTTGATAGAGTGGATGGATGGCTATTTCCCTTGGTTGAGAGGTGGGGTCTGGAACAAGGATCATAGTGTCAGCGTGTATGGTAGGCCACTTTATACCACGATGAGAAGAACTTACCTCACTTAGAGGGTGGTGAACCTGTGGCATCCTCTACCACAGAAGGCTGTGCAGGTGAGGCCACTGAATATACTTGAAGAAATAGATTTCTAGAAACTGAAGGTGTCAAGGAAATGGGAGAGAGTAGGAGTATGGAGTTGTTAGAGGATCAATGTATATGATTGTATTGAATGGCAAAGCAGCTCGATGGGCCACATAGGAGAAAGAGGCTATTGATGACTATTTATATGTCTCCTGTTGTCAAGGTACAGAGGGATCCAGGTATTCTAATATGAGTCTGTAAAAGTTAATATATAGTTACAACCAGTAATCAAGAATGTGTATGGAATCTTATTCCTTATAAACGAGAAATTAAAAATAAGCATGTTATGCTTTCGAAGGCACTGTGGGACCACATCTCACATACTGTGTACAGTACTGGTCTCCTTTTTGTGTAAAGAACGGATATTTAAATGCATCAGAGGTGGTTTACTGGAATGAGTAGTTTGTGTTATGAGGAAATATCGGACAGGCTGGGCTTGTTCCCACAGGGGATGAGATCAGTGAGGGTTGACTTAATTGGAGAGTATAAGATCCTATATAACATTGACGCGGTGGACAGGGAAGGGATGGTTCCTATCGCAGGTGAATCCAGAACTGGGGACACTTTTTAAAAAAAATTAGAGATCACCTTTCCATGACACAGGAATATTTGCCCCTCACGAAGTTGAGACACTCTGGAAACCCCTGTGCCACAGAAAGCAGTGGAGTTGGTGCTGGGGGATTGTTGAATATTTTTACAGCAGAAGTCAATACATGCTTGCTTCACAAGGGAATCAAAGATTATTGGAAGTAGATGGGAAATTCAAATACAAGCAGTTCAGTCGTGGTCTTACTGAATGGCGGAGAGAGCCAGAGGGACAGACTAGCCCACTTCTCAGAAATTGTATGTTTGTACATCCAAAGCCAATTATCTGCTCATGTTCACATTTTTGTTTGAATGAACTTGTGTGAAAATAGGTTGCTGGAAGTCCCACATTTGTAAAAGTGTTACATTAACCCCAAAGCACTTTCGGATGTCCTGAGGGTCAAGAAAGACATTACGTAAATTGAAGCTTTCTCTTTTTTTTTTCTGCACTGTAAGATTCTATGGAAGAAAATGTTCCTACGTTTCAGTAAAGTGGCCTTTTGCCTCAGGCTGTTCTTGCCTTTAGTAATCATGGACAGGAATAGCGTGGAGACTGAGCCAGTAATTGGGTTAAAAGCTTTTCCAGTCTGAGTGCAGCAGGAAAGCTTAATGCTCTTCATTTAATCAATAAAAAGGCTTTCTATTTGGGCTTTGAGGCTTTGGATGCAAAACTTTGCTTATATTATTGGAGAAAAGCAAAACTAATCCATTGGTGCCTGTGTGCATGTGTCTCAGGGTCAGCTCCTATACCTAAAATGACCATCCTGGTCATTGCATGCCTGGTATATGTGTGCGGAACACCTGGAGTAAAAGGAAATGATTGTTTTTTTTTTACATTCTGCTACTGTATGATCCTTGTGTATCTCCATATTAGCTCCTGCACATTACAGTACACAAGTGGAAAAGGTAGAACGCTCCTTCTTGGTATGACTTGGGTACATTTATGATCTCTTGTATGCTTACAGTATGCATCGGTTTTGAAAACACAAAGGATAGGTGTAATTATTGTGAATGTTGGTTTAGTTTACGTTTTGTTACTCTGAACGCTGTCCTGACTGAAGGTTGCAGAAATGCCGCAGGCCAGTAATGCAGTCTGATGACTACTCCTAAAAATCTCTAATTCCAATTCAGTGGGGATTCCACTGGTCTTCCTTTGGCTTCAGGCCTTTGTTTGTTCCCATGGATATGCAGGCAAATGACAGTCTTCAGCTGTTATAGCTTGATCTGGGAGCTCTTGTTGTTATAGTGAATGTTCCAGAATGTTCTTTGGGCAAGAGCACTGAGAGCTAATTAAATCCCTGAGTGATGGCCAAATGCTTTTTAATGAGATTGGGGCACAAACACATGCTGAAACAACACACTTGAGCCGTCCAATGTGCTTGCGGGCAAGTTTTAAAGCTGGTTCTTCACTTTTGTTGGTTAGGCAGATTCCCGTGTCAGATCGTCCCTCATCCTTTGTCCCACAATGACACAGATTTACCATCTTTTACCAACTGCTTCTTTCTCAACAGACCAAGTACTGAAGCAGCCACAGTGGTACCTGCTGGTTAGAATTGGCCGTGGATAGTTGAACACTTGAATCCTTTCACTCTGCTTCTCCTTGGTAATCCTAATTCACTTTGTCCTTTTATCTGACGATTTTCACCCAAGAATGGTGTCCCTGACTAAAGTCCAACAGTGCTGCTCATTGTGTGGGGGTTTCAATCCTTCACCTTAAATGGTGCATTCGTTCTTTTGGAATGGTCCCTAAGTGTCTGGGCCTTTCATTCGTAGGTGGTGTCTCATCATGACACTAAAAATCTCAGATTTACAAATTGGGTGGGGGGGTGGTGGCGGGAGATATGGAAAGGCATACTAGATTTCAGAGGATTCAAAGGATCTGCAAATCTGGAAACAGATTGGATTGTGGGCCATGCTGATTGAGGATTCCCCCAAAAAAAGCTGATTGGGAAAGTGTTTATCAGCTACATTTGCTGCACTTACCTACATCCCTTCTTGCAGCTATGGCTATGCCTGGGTGGCCCTGGGAGAGGAGCACGTGATACCACTGGTACATGTGAGACTTTCGTAGCCAGTGGCTTGGAGTACACAGTGAAGCCTAGAAAGATTTGTGGCACAGAAGGAAGCCATTCATCCTGTGACATGTGAAATAGTGGGTTCAGAAAATGGCACGTTGCCTATTTTGCAATGTAAGTTAAAGGGGTGTAGGAACAGAAGGACCTGTTTGTGTGTGCACAAATCATTGAAGGTGGCTTGAAATTGGGTAAGCAAACAGAATCTTGGTCTTTTTAGAGGCACAGAGTGCAAAAGTAAGGATGAACCCTTCATGAAACATGGTTCAGACTCCACTGGCATATTGTGCCAGTTTTGGATACCATGTATTAGGAAGGGTGTGAAGACATTAGAGAGAGTGCAGAAAAAAATTACAAGATTGGTCCCTGGGATGAGGGATTTCAGTTACCATGGTAGAAGAAACCCCAGCTTCCTCAAACTATGCAAGGAGGAAAAGGTGTAGAGAGAGGCTTAATAAATGTATTCAAAATCATGCTTTTTTTTTTGGACTGAGTATTTGCAGAGAAATTGTTCCCATTGGCAGAAGAGGTGTGTGTGTGAGAGAGAGAGAGAGGGCACTGATTTAAGGTTATTCCTTTGAAGGCACTTAGCAGGGTTACTCAATTGGGCACTAAAACAGTGGATGAGCCCCTTGAATGGATGTCAGCTGGGTGAGAAGGCAGTCCATGAGTTTTCCTGCTCGGGATTTAATTGGGCAAATAGGAAGGTAGTGGGGTCCTCGCTCTGTACCTTGCAACCTGATTTAAATGCCCTCCCTTCCAAACTTGCTACAAGGTAGAATTTAATGCCCTTTCAATGATTCTACACTTCCTTTTTTGTTTTTATTATAATTTGGAGTTTATTATTTGAGCACATTGGAAAAAGGGAGCAGTTTTTGCTGACTTAGTTTCATATTAGTTGGTAGTTTAAAGATTCAGAATACAGCACCTTTTATTCGGGTAGCACTCTCGGTACTGCACTGAGTGGTCAGCCTGGATTGTGTGCTCAAGCCTAAAGGACTAGGAGACGAGTGATACAATTAGGTAGAGACTGGCAAGACATCCCCCTGGATATAGTATAGAAACCACTGCATGAAGATGTGGGGGTTCGCTCTTTAAAGATCAGAGTGAGGTGGTGATGATTGCAGAATCCTTCCTTCTATATACTTGCACACAAGTCTTGCTTAAGCAGGCAGTCATTAAGGTAAACTGTAGAACTAAGTGTTTTGTAGCTGAGTATACAAATGGTGCATTGTGTGTAGTAACGTCGTGTTTTCAAACTGAACTGGCAGATGGAGATGGTGAACTTGAATTGTGCCGTCTTAGTGTTGGCATTGGGGAAGGGAAAAACAGTTTCTTGTGGGTGAGCCAAAATTTAAATAGTAAACAAATCAAATAATGACCTAAGCAAGAAATTCTTTAACCACTTCTTCAAGCATCAAATTTCACCTTTGCCCCCCTCTTGGTGTCAACAGAAATCATTGCTATAAAAGGAAGCTTGCTCGACACTGGAAAGGAACTGAGGGGCTAAGGAGCAAAGCGATACAGAGGTAGTTATAGTGGGAAATAACTTGAACAGAATAAAGATGCTAACAACATTGTGAGTGCACCTATCCCAAATGGTAGCTCACCACCACCACCTAAAGCACATTTGAGGATGGGCACGAATGGAGGCATCTTGTGAAGCCTCACCTCCCTGAATGAATAAATATAAGTAACATAAGCCGGTTGGGCTAAATAGCCTGTTTGCTACAAGTTTGATAAATGGGGCAATGTATTAGCTGACACTAGAAAAATAGCTAAGTTGTGGAATTTTCACAAAACACAAGTAGAGATATAACGTTCTCACTAGTGCAACATGCCTAATCGTGCACACTTCCAGTGTTTCCACTCTTGTTTGTCCATGTTTTTCTTGCAGTAGTAATTAAAATTGTAAGTGCTGGTGGCATGCGCAAGAATTGCATGGAATTTCATTAGCGAAACCTGCTGTCAGCTGACAATGCTGCAGGTAAGGTAGGGGTGCTATTAAAGACCCTCTTAGACAGACAGGGTGGTTTATATCTAGAGAAGTGGAGTATAAGGATGCAGATGTTATGCTGCAGCCATAAAATAACCTCTTTAGATGCCATATGAAGTACATGAGCAGATTTGGGCACCACACCTTAGGGAAGATATATTGGCCTTGGAGGGAGTACAACGTAGATTTACAAGGAGAAGTTTTGAGGAGAAATTATATAAATTAGACGTGTTTTCTCTAGAATTTAGAAGGTTAATGGGTGGTCTAATCAAAATAAAATGTAAGTCTAAGCTATTAACAGAAAAAGGCAGGATAAAGATAAAGTATATCCACAGATTGGAGATGCTAGAACTAAGGGTATAATCTAAAAATTGGGGCCAGGCTGCCCAGGAGAGGTGTTAGGAAGCACTTCTAAACACACAGGGTAGGATGTTGGGTTAGTTGTTACTTTTAAATTGGAGATGAATACATTTTTGGTAAGCAAAAGTGTTACAGGATATGGACCAAAGATAGGTCTATGGAGTTAAGCTGCAGATCAGCCATGATCTTGCTGAATGGTGGAATGAACTCGAGAGGCTGATTTAGCCTCTGTTCCTACATTGCTATGGTTCTTCTTTTAAATCTAAATTCCACTTGTAAATATTTCACAATATATTGATTTCACTTGATTTGTGTGTTGCCGTTGTTATATGTTGACACACACACTTAGTCAGAGCTAAATGTGCTGGCATGCCTCAGAGTTGGCACACATTGGTGGTTACAGGAGAGTAAGGATTGTTTCTTCTACAATAAAGAGACTTTTTTTAAACTCATTACTTACTATTCTTGGATTCACTTCCTGGAAATGCTGAACTTACTTGTAGAGTAAGGACTCTGCTAGTCAACATCCTGAGATGGACATGCACATGGACTGTACTCGGACCACATTTTAGGTCCTTAATTTTATTACCTTGACTGATTACCCCCTTCCCACTTCACTCTCCAATGCCTTGAACCCACCCTGCGTCTTCCCTTGGATCTTTCTTCCTGCTCCTTCATGTACCTGAACACATCCCCTCTCCCAAACTTGCCAATCCTGAGACTGAATTCAAGCTCTCTTTCTCCCATTCTTTGTGCCCCAGAGTTCAGTGAGGAATACCATTGACCTCAGACTGACTCTTACATATACCATCTTTTAAACGAACATGAATTGGGTGCCACCAGATTCTCATGACACCATTGACTTTATCTTGAATATAGGTTGCAGTTTAAAGAAAGTACTCTAATGAGTATTCGCACAAACCAACCATCACATCATTCTAAGGGCTGTCCCATCGCAAACAGGTCACTAACTTAATCTCTGCAAATCAATCTGATGTCAGGAAATCAAAATTTCACATCGTGCCTAATTCAGTCACTGCTTCCCCCCACCCCACTCCCACATTACCAATGAATTTCAGCAAAATGGACTGTTACCTCTACCGAAGCTTGGGCCGACCTGTTTTTCCACTCCTTCACCACATTGCTGTCATGACAGTTGCAGTGAACAAATTGCTTTGCTCTGTGTTCATGCAGCCTCTGAGCTAACAGGAGGTCCCCCCCCACCCCCGACACAATCACAGTGAAATGGGGCACAATACCAGTGACATTGCTAAAGCAGTTCAATTTGTGACAGCAAAGGGAGAAAATTATTTCTGGGGAAAGTGTTTGAGACAGGAGGCTTCCTGATTGTGAAGGGAAGAAGTCAGCCTCTGGTTTATCACTAGGCATTTGTTTAATTTCGCAACAAATTTTCAGCTGATTCAACACTGGAGGATGTTGCGGATCTCTTTAAAAAGGTTCTTTGTCAAAATACATTGCTGCATTGTCTAAGCTGATACTCAGACAATTGCAGGAGCTGGCATAAGGGATGATACCATCTTCTTGCACCCTGCAACCTGTCTGCTGTGGCTGTACCATCTGGCGCCCCTCTCTACCCTCCCTGTACAACAGTCAACCCACTGCAGTGGACCATGATAAAATCACATTGCTGAACAAAATTGTCAGTGCTGCATTTTCCAATAGAATGACCAGAGAGCTTTCATCAGCTGTTCCCCAGCCCCCAACCCTGTCCCCTGCGTAGCCCCTTCGAAAAAGTGACCAATTGTTGGAGGTGGGAAGAAGTGACATGCCATAGAATATGTTAAGGGGGACAGGGAGGGTCGGATTTTCTTTGTGTTGTGTGGGGAATGCCAGCACTAATTCAATGGCCTTTTAGTGCTGCGCTCCTATAATGTATCTATGAAGGTTGAAGGTCCCATCTTCTCGTCTCTCATCTGAGGTGTGGTGTCTCAGGTTAACGCACCACCTGTCATCTGTCTCTAGAGAGATCAGTGCTGTGGTGCTCTGGGACTGTGGTGACTGTCATAATATCATGGTGTAAATGTCCCTCATTAATTTTATTGTGTCCAGCATAGCACCAGAGGATTGGGACCTGCCCTTGGAAGATGGATGCACTCAAACCTACTTTCCAGAAAAGATACTTCACTGAGGATCAGCCTCTGGAACAGTCTCCCTAGGGAGACAGTGGAATAAGATTCATTCAGTCAAATGCAAAGCTGTTGAATTTCTTCCCAGGAAGGAATATTTTGGGATGGAGTATATGAATAATTTGAGAAATAATATGGTTACTTTTTTCCCGTATCCTTTCAAGGGATGTTAGTGTGTTGCCAAGTCCAGGTTTCGTTGCCCATCTTTCAAACTGCGCTTGAACTGAGTGGTTTGCTCAGTCGTTTTCGAGGACAGTTAAGAATCAGCCACATTACTGTGCGTCTGGAGTCATGTATAGACCAGAATGGGTAAGAATAGCAATTTCCTTCCTGAAAGAGACCTGGTGAACTAAATGGGTTTTACAACAACCAATGACAGTTGTCACAAATATTATTACTGAGGCCAGCTTGATATTCCAGATTTATTCGCTGAATTTTAAATTTCTCCAGCTCTGATGAGGAACACGTAACTTTGGACCTGTAGTCCTGAGATTTCACCACCATTCTGGATCTGTTGGAATTGATTTGTTTAAGTGATTCACTGCAGTGAATAGTCAACAATTCCATTAACCATTGTATTATGCGAAAAGCAGCATGCTAGAAACTAAGAGATAAAAGGTACTGCAGATGCTGGAGAATCCAAGATAACAAGCACGGGGCTGGATGAACACAGCAGGTCAAGCAGCATCATAGG
>JAHRHZ010000054.1:1564441-1592881 GCA_024137785.1 Ginglymostoma cirratum
ACGTCAAGTTTTGCTGCTTGACCTGCTGTGTTCATCCAGCCCCATGCTTGTTATCTCCATTTGGAGGGAACCTTTTTTTAGTTTCCAGTTTGAGTTTTGAGTTCTGAACTGCCAAATGAGGAAATAAATACTTTCTAATTAGCTTGTTCAGATATGTAATAACGTAACTGGAACATGTGGCACTTGAACTTGGGACTCCTTGCTCAGAAGTGGGGGCACTACCGCTACACCACAAGACCTTTTACAGGGGGAAAATCACCAGGCTAAAAGCCAGCCTTCCTGCAATTAGCTTTCCATTTTCCATTTGTTTGTCTGCATGCATCTCCAAGGCATTTATGTGAAATTGTTAGGTTTCAATGAAGAAACCCTAGAACTTGCAGATGGTGGTGTTACCACATATCTGCTGCTCTTGTCCTTCTAGATGGAAGTATTTGAGAGTTTGGAAGGTATTGTCTGAGGATGTTTGGTGAATTTCTGCAGTGCATCTTGTAGATAGTACGCACTGCTGCTACTGAGTGTCGGTTGTGGAGGGAGTGGATGCTTGTGGATGTGGTGCCAAACAAGCGGGCTGCTTTGTCCTGGATGGTGTCAAGTTTCTTGAGTGTTGGAGCTGCATTTGTCCAGGCAAATGAGGAGTGTTCCATCATACTCCGAACTTGTGCCTTTGTAGATGGTGGACAGGCCGTGCGGAGTCAGGAGGTGAGTTACTCGCCAGTGTTCCTCGCTTCTGGCCTGCTCTTGCTGCCACTCTGTTTACATTGTGAATCCAGTTGAGTCACTGAGGGTAATCCCCATGATATTGATAGTGAGAGCTTCAGTGATGGACCCCATTTTCATCCTTGTTACCATCTGCAGCTGGGAGCACACTACCTTTTGAGGGTGGGCAGTGTACGACTGCACCTAACACGGTCGCCTCATTCGTAGGAAGGTGGGAGGGGATGGGGGATACAGGTTCAGACTCATGCAGGTGACTTTTGGGTCAGAATGTGTGAATGAGGTTCACAGGAAAGATTATCAGGAAGGCAACCTAGATATTCAGGGCCTCGCTGACGCACAACGTGTGGCTAGGAACCCCTACCTGAAGTGAGCTCACCGTCACCTTCCATTGTGCTGGAAATCAAAACGATATAATGGGAAACAAATGGGCTGTGACCACACTTCGAACAGGCAGAATAAGTGTCTTGACTTGAGGTGGAGGGCCCAGGCACCGCTGGAGGGGCCTGACAGGATGTTTCTTGTGCTGAGTGCTGTCCTGTTGCCTTGTGAGAAAGGGATACCTGGGGGCAGTACCAGGTTCCTTGCATCACCCTGTTGCCATGTTGTCAATCCTGGTGACCAATGGTTGGGGCAACGGAAGGCAGGTTTTGTGCACACATCCAACTGACCCTGAGGGCATGGGTCTCCATAGCAACTGCTAACCTGTTCACGGAGGCATTAAAAGGATGCTTGAAGGAGCTGAGCCCCTGTAGCATTGCTGCCATCCTTCAGTGTCTGGGCAATGATGGCCTGGCATCTGCTCCTGCCCTGCCCCCTGCTTACTGACACCACTGGGTACCCTCCTGCCTGTGGCTGAGCAGCTTCTGAAGAACAGGTTGGTTGGGTGTTAAACAGCAGTGCCTGCATCTTGAGTGAATTTTAAAAGAAGCGTTTGGAGTGCCAGTGGTCTGGGATGGTTCTCCCTTGGCTGACTGTGGAGCTGATGCACTGAAGTGCTCACCTGCTCCCAACTGTTCCAAATCGGATATTGTCACCAAGATGCCAGTATCTGAGCTGGCAGAGGGTGCAGGGGGCAGCCTTGCGATGCTCCCCTGGAAGTTTTCCTCAGTTGGTGGTTCCTTCGGTGGAGCAACTCCCTTCTCCTCGGGCGATGGCCATCCCATTGGTACCTGCTGGGCACAAGGGAGAGAAGGTATTGCCGTGATGAGCGATGAATGATGTTGATAGTGGGGTTAATGTGGGAGTGACAGTGGAATGAAGGATGCTACTTACTCCCTCATTGCGAAATGGATGTCTCGGCATCCCCGGCAGGAGCAGTCCCAGTTCTGTCCTCTGAGGAGCAGGATTCTCTCCGTGCAGTGAGTGAGGAGCTTGATGCCTGGCATCTCTTCACGCATCCTGGCTCTTTGCACCTTTTATTATGGGTGTTTTTTTTTTTCCACCCTGCATTGAGTGGGGGATTGAGTGGAATGATAATGATTGGTGGAGGTGGTGAAGTGTCTTGTGTGACTGAGTTGGCTGTGAAGAGGCCATTCAGAGTCTGCAGTCTGGGGAGTTGGGGGTTGGGAATGAGAGTGAGTGAGGTATGATTTTTGCTGACAATAATGAGAGTGGTAGAGCATTTATGGGAGGTGGGTGCAGTTGCAGAGAGGAAGTAGGTGTGCTGCTCGCCCTGATGGAGTAGAATATGGCACTGCTGGCCACTTCTCCAGACCATTAGAAACAGCATTGCCTTTGGTGACCCCGGACTAAGCCTTCTCTGCCAGTTCTTTGGAAAGAGAATGACTCTCCTTTGGATCTCTGTCTGTCAGGACCTCTGGGTCCCTGTTGGAGAATCAGTGCTATTCTTTCCTGTTCCGACACCTTTGGAATGGCCAACTGAGCAGGATAGAATGCCGGAGCTCCTGCAGGTCTACAGCAGCTATTTTACCAAAGGCACAGACATCAGGGATAGCTATCTGTTGAGTGGTAAGTCGTGCCAGAAATGGGATGAGGTAGAATTTGTCTAGCAGAGGGGCAGAGTAGGTCATAATTAAGGCAAGTTTGATTTAAAATATGGTGAAAGATCTCATCCGCCTGCACCGAGAGAAACATGACAAAACTAATACTGAACAAGAAGAACTTAACTTCCATCCGTGGAAGCTGAATTTTAACTCTGAGGTGTGTCAAATGACAGATTCATTCAGGAGAATGAGGAGAGGTAATATGAACTAAGTGCATGCCTAAACAAATTGCAAAGAATTGGGAGCATAAAGACCAAAATCTTTCAAGTTATTGGGATAAGTCTAATAGCTGTGGAGAAAAAGCAAAGGAGTAGAATTCTATTGTCACAGTCAACAGCATGGAAACAGACTTTTTTTTTTTTTTTTTTTTGGTCCAACCAGTCCATGCTGACTATTTTACCAAAACGAAACCAGGTCCCAGTGGCCTGTTGTTGTTGGCCCATATCCCTCCAAAGCTTTCAATTCATGACCTTTATCCAAATGTGTTTTTAACATTGTCACTGTACCTGCATCCACCACTTTTTCTGGCAGTTCATTCCACACATGAATCACATTTTTTTTAAAGAAAAGTTGCCCCTCATAAGCTTTTTAAACTTTTCCCCTCTCACCTTAATGTCCCCTAGTTCTGAATTGCATCCCCCCCCCCCCAAGGGAAAAGGCTCTTGTCATTCACCTTAGTCTATGCCCCTCTTGATTTTATAAACCTCATTTGAGGTTACCCCTCAATCTCTTACACTCCAGTTGAAAAAGGTCCTAGCCTTTCCAGTCTAGTTTTATATCTCAAACCCTCCATTCCTGGCAACATCCTGGTAAATCTTTTTGAATCCTCTAGTTTAATAATGTCCTTCCTATAGTGGGGCCACCAGAACTTCGCCGAGTAATCCAGAAAAAGCCTCAACAGCTTGTAAAACCTCAACATGATGTCCCAACTCCTATACTCGCAAGTCTGAGCAATGAAGGAAAGCGTGCTAAATCTTGTCATAGCCACCCTGTCTACCTGTGACGCAAGTTTCAAAGAATTATGTACTTGAACCTCTAGGTGTTTCTGTTCTGCAAAACAACTCGGGGCCCTACCATTAATTGTGTAATATGTCCTGCCCTTGTTTGTATAACCAAAATGCAATACCTCCCATTTATCCAAACTAAATTCCATCTGCTGCCTCGCGGCCCGTTGGCCCGATTGATCCCAATCTCTTTGTAATCTTAGAAAACTTCTGCTGTCCACTAAAACACCAATTTTGGTGTCATGTGCAAACTTAGTAATCATGCCTCCTTTATTCTCATCCTAATCATTTATATAAATGACAAACAAAAGTGAACCCAGTACCCAATGACCTGGGTGTTGATGGATTCAATCCATGTTACGATGCTGAAGGTTCTACGAAGCTTTAGGAAAGCATTCCGGCTCTAGCAAACCTTCTTAAAGATATTTCTCGTCTGCCTCTCCTGTCTTTTGACAATCGTTTGAAATTCATGGCACCTTGTCACAGACTCTCAAAGCAGAGGCTATAGTCTTTTCCCATCCACTGTATTTACAGGGGATGTAGAAAATTCAAAAACCATGGGATAAGAAAATGCTGGGCTAACTGGCAGAGCAAACAGTTGATTTGGGCTAGTTAACTCCTCAGAGGAGCTGGGCTGATGTTTATGGAGATGGTTCTGTCATAATAAAGGCCTGACTAAATCATTACGATGAGCATGCATTTAAATCTCTTTGAGAATTTGAATTCAGTTCCCCAGCCGAGGTTTGGAATGCACTGCATGAAACATGACAGAAGATTTAACAGCTGCTTTCAAAAGGGATTTGGCCATAGACCTGCAAGTCTATCTTGGGTTTGAGGAGGGACAAATGGGATAGAGCTGGCAAAGGTGAGATTGACTAAACGAGCTGCTGTACTGTAAGATTCTAAAATGAACAAAAATCTGATGAAAATACTAATTCTTGACTGTGTTTTGCTCTTCACTTTTTTTGTTGTTTCTCCCTATCTCCATTTTCTTTTTGTTCTGTTCTGCTTGCAATCCACCTGCTTATTCTTTTTTTTTCTCTTTTGTTAATTCTGCAGACATTTCCCCTGATGTTTCCTGTGGCTCTTCTCACAGCATGCTCACCCCTAAAGATTCAACCTCACCCCAGGCCTCCCCAACAGCTGACTCCTCGTACCTGATGCAGCTTTCTGGTGGCTCAACATGGTACTCTGGGATGGGACCGAGCGAGCTGCCATCTGCTGGCCCAGTGGTGGATTGCAGCAGTGATGTCTCTGACAGCCTTGGAGAGAAAGGCCCAACTGATGAGGATACCCGACCTCAGCCTGAAGGAGCGAGTTGTGACACGGACGCGGATAGCTCGTATCCCGAGTCGTCAACGGCAGCATCTTACATCCAAGAAAGCCTTTCGGAAAGTGAAAGACAAGGCGCCCAGCACAGTGTGGACCTGGATAATGAAAGGGCAGACGTGTTTGTAGCCAGCACCGTTGGTGGGGCACAGCTCTTCAGTGCAGACTTTAGCTCAGGGATATCGAAAGAGGAAACTCGAGAAAGAAACAGGCATGTACTGGCTGGCCTGCTTGCCACTGCTGACCCAGTTGTAGAATCAAGACAAGATAGTTCTGAGGCTAGCACGGGCATGTCCTTGGAAGAGTCAGAGGTGAGCAGCATTTCGGAGACGGACACCCTATCCAGGGAGGAGCCAGATGGGGACATGCAACTGCTAACTACCAAAGTAGGCAGAGAGGCGGAAACAACTGGTTTGAAAAGAGAGGGAGATCAGGATCTGTCCGACTCAGAAACAGATACATCAGTTCAGTTGCCCCTTGTTGAGACAGATACCCCCATTGTAGAAACGGATCTCGATTCACTTGAAATACACAATGAGAAACCAGTCCTTGTGGAAACCATTTCCTCTGCTGCCCTTCCTTCCAACATCATAAACAGCAGTGTTGAGGCTTCATTAACATTAGGTCATCAGGCCATTTCAGACACAGAGGCTGAGCTGCCTGTAGCTGTTGATCATCTCCACCTACTGACTGAATCAAGGGCTGAAAATGCAAAGACTGAACCTTCTCAAACTCAGGATCAAGTAACAGTCATCGGATACACTGCTATTCCCCTGTGTTATTCAGAACCCACCAAAGAATCGCTTGTGTATCCCAGTGCTGTGGACCACGTGTGCAGTACTGATTCAGACCTCTTTTTCTCAGCACCATCAAGTCCAATAAAGACAGCGTGCAGTGCCCCAAATTATTTTTCTTACTCAAAGTTCAGTGTGCATGAAGAGCCTATTGAAATCATGGAGAGTGAGGGCAGTGAGGGCATCTGTTCTCCTCCAACCTCTCCCTCAGGATCTTATAGAACTGCAGAAGGAGGCAGCTGGACATCATCTGGCACCCCAAACACTTCACCGTCATGCTCCCCAAACTTACTGGCAGAGGTTGAGACAATGGAAGTGTCTGCGTGCTATGTGGAATCATTATCTGCATTTGCAGAGGAACTCCATGAAGACCAATCTGACCAAGTGTTGCCTCTTGGCGATTCTCCTTATGGTGTAATTGAAGAAGAAACTTGGACCGCTGTGGAAGAGTCGGCTGTAAGGTGCCTTACCGAAACACAAGATAACCTTGCTCCTTTAGCATTTGATAGTGAAAATCTTGAAACCAGTGAAGAAGATGATGCCGATGAAGATGGACAGGAGAGTGAACATCTTAAAGATCAAGATATTTCAAGTGCTGGGCCAAGGTTGGTTGAGGGAAATGATATGAATCGACAATCTTGCACAACAGACCACAACATTAATCAAGAATTGCGGAGCTCACAAACAATATTGCAAAATGCTACAATTGCTTTGCATGGAGGACATGACGAAGCATCCACCATCAATGCGATATCTGTTCCTCAAGAGGGTGACCACTCGGAGTCAGAATATATTAGGGAGTGTGGGTGCTTCACCCATGGTGAATCAACTTATGAAAATACTGAAGCAGATCTGGGACAAATAGCTGTAGTACCCACTAATGCAAATGACCCAACAGGGCTGTGTATGCCAAACGTAAGCACAGAAATTGGTGAAAGTACAGGGCAATATAAGACTGAACCTGCTCAAGATTCAGTTGAGGCAGAAAGCACAATATCAGTGGGATTGCATGATAATATTAGTTGTGATGAAACAACACACAGGAGCTTGACTTCGGATTTTGAGAATCTAATGCAGGATGATGCAAATACCAGTCATGGATCAAGTCACAGTGGGCAGTGCACAATAGATAACTATTTGCTTTCTACTGAGGACCAACATGGTTATAGTGAACCGTGTGGTGATTTCACTAATGGTGCTCCTCTTGCTTCTTCTGAGGAGCTTGTTGAAGATTATGCTAATACCCTAAATGAAAAAGAGGGCATGGAATTGAAGATAGAACCTGATTCAAAACTTGAAACTCCAATTTCATCTCAACCCAGTCTACAGTTGGAGGAGTCCTGCAGGAAGATGTCTAATACACTTCGTGATTCTGACTATGATAGATCTTTTGTAGATGAAGGTAAGCCTGAAAGATCTGTGCTTTTAGCTTCTGAGCTTTGCATTCCAACTGATCAACCATCCAGTGGAAATTACAGCTCCACACAAGTTAGCTGTTCATCTGAAGACTCTGACATCGCAAGCTGTTGTGAAGTGGGGACCTCCGTGTTACTCCAGTCTCCTTACGAAGTTGTTGATGTGGATGTTGGTAATGAGAGAATGGTACCTGCAACACTGCTGTCCTTTAGAGGCAGCATTATTTTTGAGGCAGAGTCTATTGAAGTTACTTCATTGTCTGAGGTGCCCCCAACAGAAACAGAACTGGAAAACATTGAAGATGATGTTTGTGATGTTGATACGAATGATGATCATATTGATAGTAACTGTAATGTTGGAGATGAAGAAGAAGACAGTTCTGTATCATTTCTTTACTCGCTATCGGAGACTTCTATCACTACAGGAATTGATGAAACCTTTGCATTTCAAGATACGACTTCAGAATCTTCTGCTTCTGCATCTCTTGAGGGAGAAGATGAAAGAATTGCTCCAGAACACTATGCCCTTTTCTCGGGAGTTACTGAATTACAGATTGAAGGATCAAAGGACGAATCTGTTGATTCAGGAAGTGACAGTGAGGTGGAAATGTCATCTTCAACCTCTTCTTCAGATTCTAGAGCACATGAAGCCTACTGTGCTGCTAGTATGACATGTAAAATGGCATCTTTGCAAACAGAGGAATCTGATTCAGTTGCTGATGATGAGGAGCCATCTCCTGCTGAAACGGAAACACAAGAGACTTGGAGGGAAGAACCTGAGGACACTGACCTTGACAGTAAAGGTGAAGCGCAATTAATTACAGAAATCTCTCAGCAGCAAGCTTCTGTGTATATTACAGTGTCACAGAAGGATACCTTACAATCAGACACATTATCTGAAGATAAATGCATTTCACAGGCCTCTCCCAGTGCACCAGATGTATCTCCGCAAAAATCATTGTTTGGGTCTGCAAAAGACGACTGTTTTTCGGAGATGATGGTTGAAGAAAATGAGACGTGTTCAGCTGATTCGGACAGTGACGATCTGTCATCCGGATTGTCAGCTTTTGAACAGGTGACCCATGACTTGGACCCATGCGAAAGGCAGTCACCAGAGGTGGAATTTCTCCCCGTCTTTGGTCAGGTACAATCAGAGAGCTATGCTGAAACAACAATAACATTGCCAATTACCAAAGGGCCCAAAAGGACAGAAGCAAATTCGAGCCCCACTTCCCAGTTGAAAAATACCAATCCTACCCAGGACATTGCTAGAGATGAACTTGACTTTGAACTGGCTTCTAATTTACCTGAAGGCATGAATAAGTTTGATTACTGCAATCAAGTTGCCAGTGTGTGGTCTGAAGATGGTGTGAGCAAAAGGCCCAATTCTGAAATGCCGTTAAACTTGCCTGTTGACCTGCCCGGTGATGCTGACTTGCCAAATATCAGTTCGAGTGAATCAAATTCTGAAAGCAACAACTCTGTCTACCCTGCTGAACAGTCATGTGATATTAATCAATATGTCCTTGGGAAAGCTACAGATTCTGTTAATGCTAATGACAATATCAACGAAGGTTTCATGTCAACTTTCACGGAGACTGACAATCAGTACGCTTGTGGTGATCTAGCTCTTGAAGACACTGAAAAATCTTTCCTTGTCAGTTCTTCCCAATCTGATGCAGAAAATGCCAACACTGTTGGGTTATCCTCTCTCAGCAGATCACAAATTATAAATAATCATGGAGAAGATCTCAGGCCACTCTCTCCTTCCAAACTATCCTCCTCTGAGGACAATATTGTCCAAGAGCATTATGATTCTTCGTGCACACAAAATGCTGAAGTCTTTACAGAAACATCTCCTGCAAGTAGACCAGCTATTGAATGTAAAAACATCATTGCTTTGGGATTCACAGACATGCCTTTGCCTGACTTTGCAACCAATGTTGAAAGCTTTGGTGAAAATACTGAGTTGGACACACAAGAACCTGTCTCCTTGTCTGGTATAGACCTGTCCATAACAAATGCAGAGCTGAATAACCTTTCACATTTGACAAGTCCTGAGCAGATAGCTGGAGCATCAAAAAAGAACCTTGAAGGAAATAACCTGGAGCAACATAATGAGCCTCACAACGTGGAACAAGAGGTGATGAACATCGTTCCAGTGGACAGTTTAATGAAGGAAACTTTGGGAGTTTTTGCAAGTGAACCAATACCTGCATCCTTCAGTTCCTCATCAGAAACAGAAGATTATGACATGAGCAGTGAATCTGACTTGTCTGAGCATGTGCCCTCAGTTCAAGGTCCTGAATTGACAAAAGCCTTGGAAACTTCTTATCCTACCAGTGAAAACGTCCCTTCTTTTCAAGCAAGTGCTCAACCGGACGTGACCGTATTAGAAGATACAAAAAGTAACACAGGCTTATCTCGGGAATTGGTCAGTGGCACTGTGACTAGGTACTGTGAGCCGTTGCTGGAGAGACCAAATCAAGAATTTGGAGGTCAACTGGCTGAAGGTGGAACAAGAGATGACTGTACAGTTTATCCCAGTGCCAGCCAAGAACACATCGAGGTAGAAGCTAAAGTTGGCAGTGATCAATCCAACTCATCTGATCCTGAGTTGAGTTCAAATCTTTTATTAAGAAATACCTCCTCATCACAAGAATGTATTGATTCGATAGCACTTCCAGATGCTGAGACTGGAAATTCTGTTGGCCAATTAAAAGCTTCTATTTCAGAAGCTGACAGTCCTTCATTAACACAGTCAGAAAGTCTATCCGAAGGGGGTGATAATTCGAATGACCTTCCTGGTTCACTACCTGAAGGTACTGATTGGAAAATGGAATCTCCTGATGTGCTACAATACAGTGATGCTGGTAAGTTAAGAGGCTTAGATACAATCCAGAAAGGACATAACGATCAAGCAGAGCCTTTAGATGGCTTACCAGATAATGACACCAATCAATTGGGTCTTTTAAAACCAGAGAATGTTGTTGATAAGTTCTTAAACCAGATGCCAAAAGATGACGATCAATTCGAGCTCTCTCACAGTAACTCAGAAGATTGCTCTGTTAATTCAAGAGCTGTAGAGACAATAGTCAGAGATGACGGGAAACTGGAGGTATCAAATGCATTACTCGAAGATAATACTTTCAAATTAGACATCTTAGATATGGTAGTTGAAGGTTTTGGTGACCAGTTGGAACTTGCCAATACACGACCAGAGAATGATGCTGGTAAATTAGCAATTGCAGATGAAGTGGCAGGAAATGATAGTCAAGCAGAAGTTCCTCCCATCATACCTAAAGATGATATCTGTAAAACCACCATCACAGGCGAAAATGATGAAGTCGCCAATGTTTTATCAGAAGATAATTCCTTTCAATCAAAGACTGTAACAAGAATGGCAGAAGCTGCTTTAGAAGGGGTTGCAGACAAACTAGCCATTGCAAGTATCACCACAGAGTGTGTGAATCCTGTAGTGGTTGCCAAAGGTAAGCAACAAGAGGATTCTGACGATCAGTTGAAGATCTCCAATTGCGGACTAGGAGACAATGCTGATCTGTTAAGGATTGCTTCTAAATCCGAGGCTAATGATTCAGTGATATGTGAAGACAAGATGTTAGGCGATTCACAGATCGGTGATGCCACTGAATGCTCAGACACGCTTGTAAAAAATTCAACTTGCTCGTCAGAAGTTTCAAGAGATCATAGTTCCCAGGTGACAACATTTGGGAAACTATTGCAATGTGATTCTAGTGAAGCGACAGATGTAGATGAAACCGAGTTCTCGGATACGTTACCTGGATCTGAGGTTTGTAAATCAGAGATTGTGGACACATTACCAGGAGATGGGACGAATTTGTTGGATGGTGCACCTAATAATTTGGAGATCACAGATGTTGTGTCAGAAGAAATTAATGATAACCTTTATTATGAAGGTGAAGAAGACAAGCTTACTGATGGGTCACGAAACAACAGTGATGTGGAGATAGCGGACATGTCTGTATCGCACATCACTGAAGAAGTAACGTTCTCCAACAGCTCCCCTGAAGGAAACGCTTATAAACTAGATGCTGTCGACTTGATGTTGAGGGATAGTGCAAACAAGGTTACAGATGATTCACAAGTTGCCGATAATATTTCTGATTCAGTGCTGGGAAGCAATACAAGTACGATGGTGAACTTGGATAAGAGTTCAAGTGATGATGACGATGATCACATAAGTTCCTTCACCCTTCCACCAGGTGGCGACGTTAGTACGTTCAAAGTTGCAGAGGCAGCGTCAACAAAAAATGATGGAGAAAATGAACTCTCGGATAACCAATTGAGAGATGATGCTTGTCAATTGAAGATTGTAAACCCAGCGTCAGAAGTGGAAGAAAATCTAGTCATTAATGCCGATCATCTGGAATCTGTAGCAAGTATTGACTTCTGTCATACTGAACTCTCTGCAATACCACCACGTCCCAGCACTGGATCAGCAGAGGATTTAAACTTGGAACAAACAGATACCAATTCGCAAACTGAGCTCTTAAACCCAGTTTCAGCAGTGAGTGGTCATCAACAGGAAATCTGTACAACTGCATCAAAACCTTGTTATAATTTGGAGATCTCAGCTTTTGAAAGAGAATCAAACTCTTCTGTTATGGAATTGTCAGAGAATGCACAAGGAATAACCGATGAAAGTCTGGAGGCTTCTAGAAATTCAACAAATGATGTTGCAGAGCTATTTGAACAAGATACTTCTGATGATCGCATTGTGACCGTTGATGCCACTCACCAAAATGCAACTTGTGAAACACAAGATGGGTCAAGCTTTGAAATGGAAAGCTCAGGCTATGGGAGGAGCCATGATTTAGCTGAGGAAGCAAGTTTCAAAGTTGAGGAGGTTTCTGAGGTAATGTCGTTATCTGGAGTTTCAGAATTTGCACCAGAAGCTGAGGTTGATATTTCGGCTGATGAATCCAATATCTCAACATCAGGGGTTTCCAGATCGGAGGGTGCTGAGATCCGTGGCCATCCTGTCCTTTCATCAGAGCCAGTTCAGGTAGATTCATCCAACTCTTCTGTATGTCAACTGGCACAAGATACCATTCGGGATTTAGAAGATGGAAAGGTAGGCCAAGGTCCACCTAATGATGAGCTGGATTCGTCTCAATGCCAGGAGTCTGAAGGATTGAATTGGTCAGTTACCCATGATGCTCCTGGCTTAGAAGCAAATTCATATCTCAGTCCCGATGTAGAGCAAACTGTACCTGATGCTCCTGTGGACATCCAGAACTGTGAACAGTTATACTCTAACAAAACAGACAATAGTGCACCACTGGAGACCCCACTGCAAAGTCAAAAAGCTCTCTGCTTGGTGGGTAGTGATGGAGAAGAAAAGGTTGACATTTATCACCATGCTTCACTTGATGTGAGTGGCAACAACACTCAGGATAAAAAATTGGGTAATTCACATCATTCCGAGCATCTCGCCACCATTGGTCATTCACAGGCAGAGACACCAACATTTGATACATTACTTGATGTATCTTGCAGTCCTCCAGATAAGTCTCCTGCATGTCCTCATGCTACATTGAGTAATATTCCTACTGCATTTTCAATGACAGAATTTGGTTTTGCTCCAATGCCCATCTGTTCTGTTTTAGACCTTCCCTCCTTAGATAAAGCTCCTGCCACAACCTCTCCTGAGCTGGCTAACAACTGCTTTTCTGCTGTGTCATCCTCCCCATCATGTAAACCGACTTTAGGACATCAGGGCCAAGACACTTTCTCAACGCAGGCTGTTATGACTGAAAGTCCAGTAGTCAGTGATAAAAGTCATGAAGAGTTTAAGCTGTCTGAAGTGGATATGGGTGAGAAAGCAACAGGTAAGGAGTTTCTGTTCTGTGTGAGATGAGAATTGAAATGCATTTGAATTTTTGTTGACTTTTAAACATCATTAAGCTTTTTTGTCATTATTTCAGTGTATTAGTTTGGTTCATTTGACACTGTGTCGTTTTGCATGAAAGGGTGGGGTGCGTTCAAATGCTGCTCCAGGACTTGTGTAGTGACTCTCTGTATTGAGGGAGCACTACATTATATCAGAGGTTCAACCCTTGGGATATGATATTAAACTGATCTTCCCAATTTGCTGAACTTAAATGATACTGTGGTCTTTTGTAAAAGAGCAGAGATGTTTTCCCAAATCCTCATCAATACATAACCTCGATCAACTCCTTTTTAAAAACGTGATTTATTTCATTTTTGTGCTCTTGTGGGAGCTTCCTGTGTACAAATTCCTGGCACGTATCAAAGTAATAAAGCTTGAATGAGAGTTAAAGGCACAGATATAGCAACAGGAGTTGGGCGTTTTTAGACCCTCAAGCCCTGTTCTGTCATTCAGTTAGATCGGTGCTTCTCGAATGTTGACAACATGATGTGTGATTTGAAAATTGTGTGACCTGTCAGTGAGCATTGTGATGATAGGGTAGATGTAGGAGGCCTGAGAGAGCAGGGCCTTGCTGTTAAAGTGGGAGCTCAGCTGTTCCAAATTGGCTAGAACACCAGGCCAGCCATTGTTGCCTTGGAGCTAGTGACGCCAATATTTCAGGTCAAGACTGCCCCCGTTTTGAGCAGCCCTGAACTGCATTGTGACTAATGCGTTTCATTTACGTTGCACTCACTGCTTAGTAGCAGCAGTGCATACTACCTACCTGAAGCACTGTAGAAATTTGCCTAAGATCCTTAGACGAGACCACTTTTTTCAAATCTACAATAACTTCTAACTTGAAGGAGAAGGGCAGCAGACACATGGGAACACCATCATCTGCAAGTTCTCCTTCAAGCCATTTACCACCCGACTTGGAAACATATCACTGTTCCTTCAGTGTCATTGCGTCAAAATCCTGGAAATCCAATTTTGCCATAATGGCATTATGGATGTTTACCAAATGGATTGCAGCAGTTAAAGAAGACAGCTCACTGCCACATTCTCAAGGGTAGCTAGGGATGGCTGATAAGTGCATACCTAACCAGTGATGCCCATTTCCCCAGCTGTTAGCTATGTAAAAACAGGACTTGACTTAAATATTTCATTGGCTGTAAAAAGCATAGGGATGTTCTTAAAGTGCCATTATTACCGATATTATTTATTCTGCCGTGGAAAGAACCTTGCCTAAAATGATGGCTTTCCTTGTCAATCCCCAGACATACTCTGCAGCTCATTTGTATAGAGGGCTGCAGTAAGGGGTGAGGGAGCATGGATGTGGAGTACTCTGTTCATTCTCTTGAGTCAGTTCTGCCATTTAGTTAGATTTATGACTAATCAGTATTTCAACTTCATTTACCCCTTTTTTTAATTTATGCTCAGTGTTCCCTACCGAGCAAAAATCAATTGATTCAGCATGCATAGCAGTGCTTTCGGGAGTTGGGATTAGAATTTTGGTTTTCTGCAACCTAAATTATCCATCTAGATTTTCTGGCTCTAATTTTTATCCACTTTCTTTCTTGACACATCACCTCTGATAAAAAAACTTAATTTATTTTCCATCCCACATTGCCCTTCAGAAGGTGGTGTTGAGCTGTTGTTTTGAATCATTGTACTCTGTATAGTGTAGACACATCTGCAGTGCTGCTAGGGAGGGAGTTCCAGGGTTTTGACCCAACACAGTCAAATATAGTTCTGAGCCAGGATTGTATGTGACTTGGAGAGTGACACTCAATTTCTTAGGAATCTCAAATGGTGCTGGATATTGTGTGATTATTAGTGAGCGAACATCCCCATTTCAGACCTTTTTAGTGTTGGACGAAGTAGCTGAACATGTTTGGATTTAGGAAACTACCCTCAGAAACTTGTACAGTGATTCCCTGGGGTTAGATGATTAACCTCCAACTACATCTTCCTTTTGTGATAGAACGCTAAACAAGTGGGAGGATTCCCATTGACTCCAGTTTTGTTCAGGGCCCTTGATGTCAAGGGCAGTCTGTGAGATCCCATCTTTAGAATACAGCCCACTTATCCCGATTTTGACCAAGGCTATAATGAGTTTGAGAGCTAAGTGGCCTGAGCTGAACCCAAACTGAGCATCACTGAGTGATTACTGTTGTATAAAAGCTCTTTGGTAAGACAGTCAATGATCTCTTCCATTACTCTGCTGATTGAGAATTAGCCGATGGATTACAATTGACTGGGTTTGAATTGTCCTGTTTTTGTGGCCAGGACATATCAATGCCATGTTTTCCCATTGGTGGGTAGGTACCAGTGTTGTGACCGTATTGAAGCAACTTGACTGGGTTTGTCAATAGATCTGGAGCATCGTATTACAAAATGGAATGTTATTAAGGTGCACAGCCTTTGCTGAATCCAGTGTCTTCTGTTTTCTTCATATCAGCAACATTGTAAATCCTAAGGCCATAACAGATAGCGGAATAGGCTACACCAATTCCTATTGCACATTCTCCATTATCCAGCAAGGTCATGATTAATTTTGCTTGTGGCCTCAACTCCACTGTCCTGTTAGTCTGCTATAACCCTTGACTCACTGGTTGATCAGGATTGTGTCTAATTTGGCCTTGAATATATTCAATGACCCAGCTTCCACTGCACTCTGTAGAAGAGAATTCCTATGACTAATAACCCTCCTGAAAGAAGAAATTCCTACTTGTTTCCATCTCAAATGTGATCTCCTTGAATTGGGCACTGTCTCTGTCCCGTGGTTCTAGATCGTGGGGAAACATCCTTTTCGGTATCTACCCTGTCAAGCCTTTTCAGAATTTACATGTGTCAGTAAGAACGCATCTCATTCTTAACTCTAATGAGCACAGGCCCACAGCTCAACATTTCCAGCACCTCCAATGTTTTGTTTATACATTCATATATTACCTTTTTAAAGACATTCTCAAGTATTTTAGAGTCAGCAAAGTATTTTTTTAAGTCTTTCCTTCTTCGCTATATTTTCCTAAATTGCAGCAGTCTGTGTACAAGGATAGTAAGAACTGCAGATGCTGGAGTCAGATAAGTGTGGAGCTGTGTTCTTCCAGCTCCACACTGTGTGTTATCTCTCTCTGCAGCTCCACACTGTTTTATCTGTGTACAGGAACAGGTTTGTGACCAGTTTGGAGTAAATCAGTTGCTGACTTTGGATGAGACATACCTATTGACTCAGACATTGGGGAGAAATCATCTGCTGTTCTTCAAAGTAACGTTATGGAATCAATTCATCGCAGATGATAGCTCTGACAATGTAGTATTCCCTCACTGGAAAATCTCTTTCTGGAGTGAGACTCGAACATTTTGACTCTGAGCTGAGGGTAGATTGTCAACTTAAAATGCATTCTTGCCATTTTGCATTGATCTCAATTTGCTGCTGCAGATCTTGGTGTTCAGTGTTAAGAACCTGCTCAGTGTACAAAGCTCTGAGAATAACCTTTTCCAAATGTGCCGGCTTACAAATTTCAAATAGGAGAGCCCAGCAATGAAGAAATAAAAGCATGGTTAGGATGTTGAATTTTCATGAGCTGGAGTCTTGGAGTTAAGGTGTAATAAGTGTTTCCTAGACTTCTTTGCAAAGAAAATTTAGGACAATTTCAAAACATATCTTGCCACCTTCTCTTTTCAACTTGGTAGAGCTCTGCCCTGTGGCCTGCGTTTCGGTGCTTTCTCGATGTTTAAAAATTAAATCAGCTTAAGTTGTAATAAAAATGTTATGTTCTGTTCTGTTTAGCAAAATCATGAACACTAGTATTTTTGTAGCCTTGCAGATGTCTGCACAGCTGGAGCAGTGCCACAGGATTGACCATCTCCACACTGTCCAGGCTGAAGCTAGGTCATCAGATGTTGAGCACGATCACCAGACTCGTCATACTTTCAGTCCGTCAGATTCGAGCTCTTGCAGTGAGAGTGAGCTGCCATTCCCAATTCCGTTGAGAGATGGCAGGAGCAGGATCTCTGCCCAGAAAGACCCTATTAAAACAGAATCCAGTGATGCCCAGATCCCAATGAGGCAAAGGATACATGAGACTGTCTCTGTCTCCAAAGGTAACAAGTACCCTTCTGGAGAGGATACCTTCTATTTGTGATTCTAATTCCACCCGTTTGACTGACTTAGTCTGCCGTCTGAAATATCTAGTAAGATTTGTATTACATCTTCTCTATTGTAATTAGGAATGGGCAATAGACCTTGACCTTGTCAGTGATGCCCACATCCTGGCAGTGCTTTGTTTAAAGTCAACAATAAGGACGATGAGGAGATTCCTTTTGAGAATAAGTAAGAGGACAGTAGCCCGGGTTTTCCAACTAGGGAGAACCTCTGCTGGGACCTGCTCCCTATCCTCACCTTGGCCGTGTAAGCAGCTCCAGATTTCAGTTAGGAATGAAGAATTGTGCCAAACCAGGGGACTTTTTAAATGTGGACAGGCACAAACTGCTCAGCAGGTCTGCATTTTTTAAAAAAGAAAGTTGCGATCTCTCCATCCACTGACCTTTTGAACTCTGGATGTTAGGCCTGACAGCTGAGACAGCATGTTCTTTGTCCTGTACCACGGATAGATAGCCTTGTTGGAACCAAATGTTAGAATTCTATGGGCTGAAAGGCCACTTTCCAGTACAGACTTGTAGAAAAATTGGTGAGGTTTACAAATGGAGTTCAGAGGCATTTCCTTCCTGTTAGAGTGAAGGGTAAGTCTGGTAAGATTAAGAACAATGGATGCATAAAGATACTGAGGTTCTAGTAAAGAATAAAAAATAATTTTTTTTATATAGATATAGGCAACTTGGTTCAATTGAATCTCTTAAGAATACCCCTACACTCACCATATTGATTTAAGAGAAATCAGGAAGGCAAAGGGAGATATGAGAAAGCATTGGCAGATAAGGTTAAGGATAATCCAAAGAGATTCTACAAATACATTAAGATCAAGATTAAGAGGGTAGGACCTCTTAAAGATCAGAGATGTAGTCTTTATGTTGAACCCCAGGAGATGGGAGAGATACTAAATGAATATTTTGTCAGTTTTTATTGTGGAGAAAGAAATGGAGTCTAGAGAACGCAGAGAAATAAACTTTTTTTGATGTTTTAAAACAGTTCACATTACAGAAGGAGTAGTTCGGGAGATCATAGGGAATGTATAGGTTCATAAATCTCCAGGACCTGATCTGATGTATCCCAGAATGTTGCGGGAAGGAAGGGAGGAAATTACGAGACCCCTTGAAGAAATATTTGCATCATCTGTAACTAGGGTGGCTAATGTTGTGCCTTTGCTTAAAAAAGCTTGCAAGGAAAGCCAGGGAACTATAGACCTGTGAGTCTGACTTCGGTTATGGGTAAATTGTTGGAGGTGATTGTAAAAATCAGATTTTTGGATGTTTAAAGAGGCAAAAATTGATTAGGGTTAGTCAGCGTTGTTTTGTAATCGTGTCTCACAAACTTGATTTATGTTGTTTTTTGAGGAAGTTACCAAAAAAAAAATTGATGGCAGAGCAGTAGATATTGTTTATTTGGATTTCAATAAAGCCTTTGACAAAGTTTTGCATGATAGGCCAGTTAGTAAAATTAGGTCACATGGGATTCGGGTGAGCTTGCCAAATGGATACATATTTGACTTAATGGCAGGAGACGGTAATGGTGGAGTGTTGCTTTTCAGACTGGAGGCCTGTGACCAACAGTGTTCCACAAGAATTGGTTCTGGGTCCTCAGTCATTTACATAAGTGATTTGGATAAGGATATAGAAGGCACGGTTAGTAAGTTTGCGGATGACACTGAAACTAGTGGCATAGTAGACAGTGAAGAAGGTTTTCTAAGATTACAAAGGATTTTGATCGAATGGGCCAACTGGCTGAAAAATGGCAGGTGGAGTTCAATCTGGATAAATGAGGTATTGCGTTTTGGTATAACAAACAGTAGTAGGGATTATACAATTAATGGTAGGACCTTGGGTAGTGTTGTAGAATAGAGGGACCTTAGGGTGCAGGTACGTAATTCTTTAAAGTTTGCGTCACAGACAGGGTGGTTAAAAAGGCATTTTGTATGCTTGCCTTCACTGTCCAATCCTTTTGAGTATAGGAGTTGGAACATTATGTTGAAGTTGTACAGGACATTGGTGAGGCCCCTTCTGCAATACTGTGTTCAGTTCTGGTCGCCCAGTTATAGGAAGGATATTGTTAAGTTGGAGAGGGTTCAGAAGAGATTTACCAGGATGTTGCCAGGTATGGAATGTTTTGAGTTATAAAGAAAGGCTGGGACTTTTTTCACTGGAGTGTAGGAGGTTGAGAGGTGGCTTGATAGAAGTTTATAAAATGAGAGGGAGAGATAGAGTTGATGGTAATTGTCTTTTCCCTAAGGTGGGGAATTTCAAGACTAGGGGGCACGTTTTTAAGGTGAAAGGAGAGAGATTTTTAAAAAAGACATGTGGCAAATTTTTACACAGGGTGGTTTGTGTGTGGAATGAACTTCCTCAAGAAGTAGTGGATGCGGGTACAATAACAACGTTTCTGAGACATTTGGATAAATACGTGAATAGGAAAGGTTTGGATGGATAGGGCCAGGAGAAGGCAGGTGGGACTAGTTTAGTTTAGGATTATGTTTGGTATGGACTGGTTGGATCGAAGGGTCAGTTTCCAAGCTGTATGGTTGTGTAAGACTGCACTAACACTGGTTGGGATTGATGTAATACGGTGAATCTGCTTTATAGGTTGCTGTTAATCTTGGCACTCTTAGGTTAGAATTGGTTTTTCAGTACTAATGGTATGTTTGCAAAAGGGAGCTGGAGTGAAACTAGATTTGACATTTAACATGTACTACTGAAACATCAGACTGCAGAGGTGGTATGTTTCTAGGCCAATTGATAATGTCTCAATTTAATGCACTTAACATTTCATCTGCAATACTGTGTCCAGTCATCACCCTGGTTTCAAAGGTCTGAGTTACACTGAGAAAACACTGAAGAGATGTGGGCTGTTTAGCCTAGAAAGGAGGTGGCTAATCCTAGATGGCACTAGGTATTCCAGGGCACCTCTACTACAAGGAGACTAGAATAGGGGAGCACTGGATAAAACCCTGTTTAAGTAGCTATCAGGGCAAGCTTCACTCGAGTATTCGAACATTTAGAAAATATCTTTTGCCAGGATGAGCTTTCATTGGAGTGGTGTTTGCACCAGGATTTAATTTGCATTCTTTCTGAAGAAACTAAGTGGATGAATTGATACGCAAGCTGGGGGCTGGCTGGGTCCTCCTGCTCTGTTGCAAACTGTCACCCAATTCCTCTTCCTTACAAACCTGAAGCTGAATCAGGTTGTACGCTACCTTTGGTGTCAAGTTACAGTGCTTTGTAAATTGTTTTTCATTGAAGGATTCCCTTTCAAATTGGTTAGTATTCATCAACCACGATTTAAATTATAATGGAATGTAATGTGCATAATATGAAAGCGCTGCATTTATATAAAGTGCTTTAATATTGTCTTTAAGAAAATTTTTATTTGCTTAGAATAGCAATTACAGTGATGTAGACATTGGTGAGACAGACCAGAGAAAAGGATAAGTGTGACCCTGTAAACGTAGCAGTGTGTAATGACTGAATGGCTTGTTAATGTGATTAAAGAGTGCCTGTTAATGGCATAACCTATTCAATCAGTTCTTAGGTTGCATCCACTGCAATAGCTATTTACTAACTCTGTATTTACAACAGAGCGCTCTATATTTAGATGTTCAGCAGGCTTAAAGTAGGTTATTATTTGAATTTGGAAAAAGTCTTTCTTGAAACAGACAGACAAGCCTCCTCCAGTTCTGTTATGAAGTATTCAATCAAGTAGGACATCCTTATAAATGGTTTACAGATCTGCACATAGCCAGCCCACACAATTTCTTAGTGGTGTTTAATCATACGAGGAATATGACATATTGCAATATGATGGTGGAAAATTTTAGGTCAAACCAACCGCTAACAAAAGTAAAATCAACAAGTGGAATTCAACACGAAGAGGAAATACTGACTGCGCCAGGTTGTTTAATAATGGTACTTGCTCACTGCATCAGTCCAAATTGAATGCATGCTGGTATCACGGGGGTAACTGGCTTGCACCTTTTTTGGTGTGAAGTTAGAGGGAGAAGGCAAATGTGCAACTCACTGAAAACCAACAGGGTGTTGTCACCATGAAGGCTGAGCAGATACTAGCTTTGGGACTGAACATCATGTCAGTTACTCTTCCAGGACTAATTCTAATTTACACAAAGCTGGCTGCTCTTGTGTTTTTGTTTTGTCCCTTTTCATTTGTTTACCCCACTGTTCAGTTGATCTCTAGCACCACCCCCCAAGAGATTAATGAAAGTCTCTTATAGATTCCCGGGGGCTTATGGACTGCCATTTTGAGAACTGCTGCCATGATGTAAGATGATCTTCTGTCTTGAGGCCCGTGTCACTGCTAACACTGCCTGTTCGATGGTTCCACCTTTTGTGGTTGTGTCTTCAGTTTCCTAGGCCTCTACTGTAATTCACTCAATAAACATCGCTGCTTCTCTTCTGTTTTCTCCTTTTAAAATTCTTACCATATCTGATAAATGTTTGTTTGATGGTTAAAACTGACAAGACATATGAAGCGAAGGCAAATGGTCAGATTTGAGGTAGGCTGTAATTGAATATGGGCTCAAGGGGTTGAATGGCCTGTTCCCATTCCCTACTGTTTCTAGAGGTGACTGGTTCAGGAGCTTGTTAGATGCGTTCATTCTGGATATTGAACCTTAGTTGTAAACGGAAAGCAATTATAAAAATAACACTTGAAAGAGTACAGAGGAAGAGTTGAGAAAAGGAATTTGAGTAAATAAGATCATTAGGATATCATTGAAGGAGACCTTTTATGATATCATAGTAGGTAGAGGCTGAGCAAATTCCTTGTCTTCCTCGAACTAACAATCCATGGCGATAGGGGTTGGCTGAGGCGCTGACAAATGTTCAAATATATCCCTTTCTGAGGCAGTTCAGAGGATTCTCTATTGTTTCTCATTCTGTGAATATTTTTGATGTGCCTGTAAAAGTGAAGTTGCCTCGCTAATGCTGCTGCTTTGTGTTACCCAGGGTCTTGCAATGAATCGGACAGCGATGATTCAGTACCCGAACTTGAGGAGCCTGTGGCCCCGGTTCCAATAGCTGGACAAGAACAGGTTTGTGAAAGCTTTTCTGAATAGCCCTAGCAGTTGCTGCCTCAATATGGTTGGAGTTTGGATCTCTAGCCTGTGTTCCCATGCTAAAGTTTAGCCGTCAGCCATGAAAATTGCTGATGGCATCCTGGGAGTAGCCATCTTATATGCAAATCTTCTTTGGAGGAATTTTAAATGTATTCCTATTCATTATCATGCAAAATCATGATAACTTAACAGTTGTGATATTTTGAGTAGTAAACACAGGCTGATATAATTAGGTACAATTATTTGAGCTTTTGGATGTGGAGTCATATCTGGTCCAATTTTATCCCATCAATCTATTGGCTGCAAAGGCACTAATTTGTGGAAGTCTTTGTAGTTCCCAGTAGAGATGTGCTTACAGTGCATATTGATTCGAAGTACTCCTCGTATTTGCATTAAGTTGACTTGTTCAACAGAATGCTAAAAATATCTGCAGAAAACACCAGTTAAAATGCACGGAGGAAGTCATTAGTGAAGTGATAGAAGGTGTAAACTACAATATTATCGAGTTGCACTTGCTCAGCACTAGCCTGTCTGCTGACACCAAGGGCACTCAGCTGCTGACCACATTGTAGTCCTAGTCCAAACCTGGACAAGAGGCTGTACTCCAAAGGTGAGGTGATAATGACTACCCTCCGCACGCTCGGGCAAATGCTGACTTGGACTTTTGTTGAGATTGTGAATGTCTTTGTAGTGCAATACGTGTCATTTGTCAGAGCTGAGATGGGGAAGATGATTTGGTGTTGCACCTCCTCATTCAAAGTGGCTTTTTGGCACTTGTTGTTAACCGGTATTTATAGGCTTGTCGTAGATCGTTTTTAACGGGAGTTGTGGTTATTTTCCATTCCGTGCTCCATACATTCTAGTGGTTTATGTTGCTCCAAACCTGACGCAATGGTCCAAATGTTTGCTGCCAGTTCAGGAGTGCAGGGTCATAACAATTCCCAGCTCTTTATAAACTTGTCAGGGGAAAAAAGTGCCTGGAAGTTTAGAATTTTGTTTCACTTCTGTGAGGTTGGACTGCCCCAGAAGGACTTCGGTGGAGGCTACAGGGGCTGCTGACTGCGAAGGCAGGCTGTGGAAAAGGTTCACCTCGGTGCCTCAGCACTGAGTGAAAGCATAAGTCATTAAGAATAGTTCTTCGGAGCTTATACACCACTCTCCCTCACTCCCTGTGTCACATCTGTGCCAACTCATGCTATCTCAGTCTCTGCACACCACACCCCCCGAGGCCATCACCTCCTCTGAAAACCTAGGCTCCTCTACCCATCCCAATTTTATAGACTGTTGCAAATATTATGTCAACCCATTTCCCCCTCACCCAGTATCCATTGCTGTTACACTCTCCATGTCAATTCACCCAGTATCCTCTCTGGGCACACTGAGATTATGAATTTGCTTGTTTAAAAAACACCCAATTGATAAAGATCCCATTTACTATGCTTAACTTCCTTCAACTACTTAAATTATGGTAAGAAGTATTTATATTCATAGTCCTGCATCTAAGACTTTATAAACACTTGGAGCTGTCAATCAATCTATAAACTGACAGGTTCCTGACTCTGATAATAGATTGAGATTGTTCAGGCAACACTAGTCCTACATTGGCAGTGCTCAGGCCTGTGTCAACAGGTAGAATGAAGTAGTATGTATTGTTTCTTGTTGAAAAAACATTTTTTAAAAAATATTTAAAGGGAGATTTTTAATGAAAGTTTGGTGCCCTTTGATAGTTCCAAAGAGTTTGACCGTTCTGTTGATTTTATACACTTCTTACACACTATCAAATCTACTTTTAACAATGCTAAAGAGTGCTTGACCACTCCCAAAGATGCACTGGGACAATTTTTGATGGTTATTATGCTTCTCCCAAAAAAAAATTATCAAACCTTTCCGAAGAGGTCTGACTGATTTTTGACCTTGTGCCAAGATTGAAGCGCACCGACCCATGTTTTGGACATCCCACTGGCAAAAATATGACCTAACTGAGGACAGCGGTACTTGAGCACACATGGTTGACTCTGCAAGTTAGATTGTGTGTGTCTCTCTCTCCCCGTCTTCCGCTCCCCCCCCCCCCCCCCCTAACATCCAAGCCGGCCCCCATCTTGCCAAAATGGAAAAATTCAGGCTGAAGTTTTGATTTTGCAGATTACGTTAAATGCTGGAGTTTTGGTACCATCACAAACCACAAGTGGAGGCTTTTCAGTGAGCTGTGCTCATGGTACCTCCTCTTAAAACAGACTATACAGTTAGTCCCAACAACGTGTGGAGCTGGATGAATGCAGCAGGCCAAGCAGCATCAGAGGAGCAGGAAAGCTGATGTTTTGGGCCTAGACCCTCCTTCAGAATTAGGGGGAGGGGAAGGGGGTTCTGAAATTAAAAGGGAGAGAGGGGGAGGTGGATAGAGGAGAAGATAGGTGGAGAGGAGACAGACAGTTCAAAGAGGCAGGGATGGAGCCAGTAGAAGTGTGTGTAGGTGGGGAGTTAAGGAGGACGGATGGTTCAAGGGGGTGGGATGAGGTTAGTAGGTAGGAAATGGGGGTGGGGCTTGAGGTGGAAGGAAGGACAGGTTAGGGAGGCGGGGACAAGCTGCGCTGGTTTTGGGATGCGGTAGGGAGAGGGGAGATTTTGAAGCTTGTGAAGTCCACATTGATACAATTGGGCTGCAGGGTTCCCGAGCGGAATATGAGATGCTGTTCCTGCAACCTTCAGGGAGCATCGTTGTGGCACTGCAGGAGGCTTAGGATGGACATGTCGTCTGCGGAATGGGAGGGGGAGTTGAAATGGTTTGCGACTGGGAGGTGCAGTTGTTTAGTGCGAACCGAGCATAAGTGTTCTGCAAAGCAGTCCCCAAGCCTCCGCTTGGTTTTCCCGATGTAGAGGAGGCCACAACGGGAACAGCGGATATAGTATACCACATTAGCAGATGTGCAGGTGACCATCTGCTTAATGCGGAAAGTCTTCTTGGGGCCTGGGATGGGGGTGAGGAGGGAGGTGTCGGGGCAGGTGTAGCACTTCGTGCGGTTGTAGGGAAAAGTGCCAGGTGTGGTGGGGCTGGAGGGGAGAGTGGAGCGGACAAGGGAGTCCCGGAGACAGTGGAAAGCAGATAAGGGTGGGGAGGGAAAAAATGTCTTTGGTGGGGTCGGAGTGCAGATGGCAGAAGTGTCGGAGGACGATGTGTTGGATCCGGAGGTTGCTGGGGTGGTACGTGAGGACGAGGGGGATTCTGTTTTGGTTGTTATTGCGGGGAGGGGGTGTGAGGGATGAGTTGCGGGAGACACGGTTGAGGGCGTTCTCGACCACTGAGTGGGGGAAGTTGTGGCGGAGGTGAAGGAATTGGGAATAGGGAATGGCATTTTTTGCAGGAAGTTGGGTGGGAGGAGGTGTATTCTAGGTAGCTGTGGGAGTCGGTGGGCTTGAAATGGATATCGGTTTCCAGGTGGTTGCCAGAGATGGAAATAGAGAGGTCCAGGAAGAAGAGGGAGATATCAGAGATGGTCCAGGTGAACTTATGGTTGGGGTGGAAGGCGTTGGTGAAGTGGATGAGCTGTTTGAGCTCCTTGTGGGAGCACGAGGCGGCACCGATACAGTCATCAATGTAACGGAGGAAGAGGTGGGGTTTAGGGCCAGTGTAGGTACAGAAGAGGGATTGTTCCACGTAACCTACAAAGAGGCAGACATAGCTTGGGCCCATGCGGGTACTCATGGCCACCCCCTTTGTCTTTAGGAATTGGGAGGGATTGAAAGAGAAGTTGTTGAGGGTGAGGATGAGGGTGTCAGTGGAGGGGAACTGGTGGGGCCTGCGGGACAGGAAGAAGCGGAAGGCCTTTAGGCCATCTGCATGGGGAATGCAGGTGTATAGGAACTGGACGTCCATGGTAAAGATGAGGTGTTGGGGACCAGGGAATTGGAAGTTTTGGAGGAGGTGGAGGGCGTGGGTGGTGTCATAGACTTAGGTAGGGAGTTCCTGGACCAAGGGGGAGAAAATGGAGCCGAGACGGGTGGAGATAAGTTTGGTGGGGCAGGAGCAGTCAGGTTTGTGGATTTTGGGAAGGAGATAGAAGTGGGCGGTGTGGGGTTGGGGAACAATGAGGTGGGAGGTCACCTGAGGTGATGAGGTTTGGGAGATGATGGTTTGGTGGTCGGGGGTGGGATCGTGATCAAGGGGACGGGAGAAGGTGGTGTCAGAGAGCTGGCGTCTGGCCTAGGCGATGTAGAAGTCAGTGCACCATACCACGACTGCGCCTCCCTTGTCTGCGGGTTTTATGGTGAGGTTGGGATTAGAGCGGAGGGCTGCACGTTCTGCGGGGGAGAGGCTGGAGTGGGTGAGGGGGTGGAGAGGCTGAGGCGATTGATGTCACGACAGCAGTAGGAGATGAAGAGGTCGAGGGATGGTGTCCAGGAGGAGGGGTTGTGTTTGAGGTGGGAGAAAGAGTCAGTCGGGGGAGGGTTAGGCTCACTGTTAAAGAAGTAAGTGCGGAGGCGGTGGAAAAACTGCTCAACGTCCAAACGTGACCGGTGTTCGTTGATGTGTGGGTGGAGGCGGACAAAGGTGAGCCCTTTACTGAGGACTGACCGTTTGTCCTCAGTAAGAGGGAAGTCTGGGGAGATGGTGAAGTCTCGGCAGGGCTCAGTGTTGCTGTCTCCTCTGGAGCTGCTGGCTGTGGAGGCGGTGGGCAGAGTTGCGTCGGCGGTGGGCAGAGCGGTGTAGGTGGCGGCAGCACCGGTGCCAGCAGGTGCGTCCTCGGTGTTTGTGATGTTGGCCTCGGAAATGGAGGCAGTGGCATTAGCAGCGGTGTCCTAACAACCACCTTTTTTCTCCTTGAGCGGGAAAATTTACATGACTTTTTGAGCAGACTGCATTTATTGACACCATAACACAAGGGAGGAGCACTTTTATTCATTCAAAGGGATGTGAGCACCTCTGGCCCAGCCAGCGTTTATTGTCCATCCCTCATTGCGCTTGAAGGTGGTGGTGAGCAACTGCCTTGAACTGCTGTATTTCATGTGCTGTAGATAGACCTGTAATGATGTTAGGAAGGGAGTTCCAGGACTTTGACAGTGAAAGGGAAGGTATGGTGAGATATAGTTCCATATATTTCCCCAGCACTGGTGTTGCAATGGCCAAGAGCCTTTCTCCATTTTAAGGAAAACAATTGCAGGGTTTACTCCACTCTCTTCAGATAACTGAAGGTCCTCTTTCATCATCTCAGAATTAATAAGCACGTGAGAAAGTGATTCAGATGGTTGTCTGTTTGTTTTTGCTGCAGCCAACCAAATAGTTTCACTTCTCTCTTCCCACGCCCCTGCAAATTTTTTTTCTTTAAAGTATTAATCCAATTTCCTATTGGAAGTTTTGGTAATTCTCTATCTACTGTCCTTGTGAGGTAGCACATTCCAAATCATAACGTAGTGATCATAAAAAGTTAAACCATCTTGTCTCCTCTTGCTGTTTTAATGGTTGCTGAGCCTATGGCTGCTGCAACCAGTTCCTTATTTATTCTATCTCAATCGTTCCTAACTTTTGAATACCTATTTTACTAAATCTTGTTAAATTTCTCTGTATTGAGAACGCCTTTTTTTTTCCTCATGTATATGAAATCCCATATCTCTGTTTTTAGCTTTTAATGAATGATGTCCTTTCTGTGGTGGCCAGAATTAGCTACATATTCTTGGGGCCTAAGCAGTGATTTATAAAGGTTTGGCATAACTTCTTTGCCTTTGTACTTGGATTCTATTTTTGAAGTCCAGGGATATGTATGACTTGACCAAAATGCATGACTTCTCAGTTTGTCCTTTTTATTCCGAAGATGGTGTACATGTGAGCCCCCAGGTTGCTCTGCGTCTGCCCCTCCCCTTAAAACAGTGCCACTTAATTTTATGTTTTAAAGGTTGCATATTGTGACAACTTGTAACAGTGTAGGAAACCGAGGGGAAAATGTTTTGGAGATAAAAGGTACTGCAGATGCTGGAGAATCCGAGATAACAAGCATGGGGCTGGATGAACACAGCAGGTCAAGCAGCA
>JAHRHZ010000054.1:1593281-1604466 GCA_024137785.1 Ginglymostoma cirratum
GGAGGGTTGGTGTGGACTTGATGGGCTGAATGGCCTGCTTCCACACTGTAAATATTCATAGAATCCCTATTAATATTGTATATGTGACCATCTTCCAGTGTATTTCTAAGCCACTTTTAGAACCAATTTTCACGTAAAATCTCTGTCACAGAATCACTGAGATGACTGGTACATCAGTATGTATACCTCAGGCTCACCTGCATTACTCTTAAAGCCCATCTCTACTGAAAGCTTCTCATATCAGCGAGCACTCCTGCTATTGGGTTCTGTACACAGCCCAAGCAGTAACAAATTATCCGGGGTTAAGGATCAATGATATGAAGGCTGAGACTGTACAGGGATGTGGCCACTGACCTGTTAGGTCCAGGCTGCCTAACCCACTTTACTTCCAGATACGTGACTTTTAGTTAGCACAAAACTCCCTCTGACAGTCTGTGCATTATGCCAAAATATAGTGGCCCTTATTAACAAACTTCAATGATTTTCCCCCCACCCCCCCACTACCCTAACTTATCTGGCACCTTCCTTTCCTTTTAAGCAACTAGTCTGTTGTGTCGTGCTTTTTAAAATCTTCATTCTCTACTGCTCATTTGCATCCAATGCCAAGTTTCTCCCTGCTTTCTCTCTTCAGCCTCTGCACAGAATAACTTCTCATCCTTAGCGATTTCAGCCGCCATCTAAGCAAGGTGGTGGTATTGGCATGGGGCTAGTAATCCACAGACCGAGGTAATGTTCTGCTGGCACAGGTTTGAATCCTGCCATGACAATACAAAAAAAAAATGTGGAACCAGCAGTCTAATGATGGACATGAAATCATTGTGGTAAAAATCCGTCTGGTTCACTAATGTCCTTTTAAGAAATGAAATCAGATCTGCATGTGACTCCAGACTACATCCATCCTTTCACAGCATAGAAAAGGGTCTAGTCAAGCCATAAATTACCATGTCTGTGACTGTTAATGCACTATCCTCCTACATTCTTGTTGACCTCTCCATGGCCTTGTATGACCACACCATTGCCCTTTAACGTCTCTCCTCTGTTATCTAGCTGGTATGACTGCTCTCGCCTTCTACATCTCACCTTACATTTCCCTATACGTCCTCGGTCAGACTCGGTAGGAAGGCCTTCCTACTCTGGGTTAAATTGGTTGGAGGTGGGAAAGCAGCAGTATCTCTTACTCGGATCTTCCCATCTGATCACAGTGGGCACTTCATCTGTTCGTTTTATCAGATTCCCAGATAGGAACAGGAATAGATTGTTTAACACCTTGAGCTTGTTCTGACATTCAGTGACATCTTGGCTGATCTTTGTCTTAACTCCATATACCTACTTTGGATAATAAAAATGCTTCCTGATTTCCATCCTGTAAGTTCTTGCTCTAATTTTTAGTCATTTGTCACAGTTTTGTCCATTTGCTTTCCAAATATATTCTGTAATTTGATGGTTTCACCTGTACAGCTTGGAATTTTGTCTATTCTTACTGGCCTGTTTGCAAATTTCTTTCTCATTCTCAAACTACAGTGAGTTGATGAGACCCCAATATATGTTCTTGCAGGATATGACACGTCATGTTTTCAGCTAACAGTCTCCTACACAGACTTTACTACATGTCTTCTGGAAGCCTATGTAAATAACTTGGATAGGCATTTCCCTATCCACTACTTTTATATAACCTCTAAAGAATAAATCAGTTTTGTTAGGGATGAAGCCTTTACAATTTCCTTGATCAGCTGAAAATGTTGTGCTCATCACCCTATGCTTATTTAGACTCTAGCAATTTTACAGACTATCGCTGTGAGGCTCCCTTACAAAGCTGAATGACAGAGCTTTGTGGCCCACATTCCACTCTTTATTCACCCCCCACCTTCACCTTCTGCCAAAAGCCCACGGGAGTCTCACCCTGGGAAGGAATGTTTGCCCCAGAATGAGGTTTCCACCCCTCGTGGGGCAGAAAGGCCAGCCTCCAGTCTCTCCTTTTGGCAGCTAGTGAAATTTGAATTTACTAAAATTCTGTCTTTGAAAGCGAGCAAAATGGTGACCATGTGACCACTGCCATAAAAACCCATCTGGTTCATTAAAGCCTTTTAGGGAACAAAATCTGCCATCCTCACCTGGTCTGGCCTACGACCGACAGCAAATTGTTTGACCCTTAGCTGCCCTCTGGGCAATTAGGGATTGCCAATAAACACTGGCCGAGCCAGCAACTCCAATGTTCCTGAATGAGTTAAAAGTGATGCATGAGGTAGCAAACGGTGGAGTCCCTTGTCCTGGATGATGTGGAGTTACTTGAGTGTTGCTGGAGAAAACTGGGGAGTATTTCTTCACCCTCCTGATTTGTGCCTGTGGACAGGCTTTGAAAGTAAGTAACTTGCCGTGGAATTCCTTGGCTCTGATCTGCTGCTGTAGCCACAGTGTGTATTTGGCTTGTCCAGTAGGTACTGGTAATCTCAGCATCCATTAATAGCAGACTGTACTTGTGACACTTGGTCAGATTTGATTTAAAAACTTACCTACTACTCCTTTCCTTGACCATGTGCCAATCTCTCCTGGCTGCAGCAAAGATCTCTGCGTTCAATCTTATACAATCTTTTCATGCAGGGTGGTTTACTTGCCATTTTGACAAGACACACCATCCTAATGAAGCTTTAAAAGAAGCTTAATACCTAGTTATGTTTGTGCCTTCTGTTCAGATCATGAATTCAATCTGTCCAGAAAACCAGTCATCTGTTTTTTGCTTTCTCTGGTAATTTTCTATTGTGAAGCTGCATGCTGTCAACTCCAGAAAGCAGTATTTGTAATGTCCTAAATGGTACTGTTTTTATTTCAAAGGCTTAGAGCTCCTATTCAAAACACCAGTGTCTCCTGCTTGCTTCTGCTTTATTTTTCCTGTGGCTTTTCCTGACATCGCATCTCTGCAAGGCAGTGGGTTAACTTCAGACTGAAATGTGCACAAAAGATTTTGTTTTTGAGTTTGGTTTGTACACAGCATGATGGGTAGTATGGTTAAATTTTCTTTTCTTGCTGTGAATTTGTTTAAAAAGGATTTTCCTGTCCCTCAAATAGCATCTCACCAACAGGTGTTAGGCTTACTGGCTTGTAATTTCCTGGTCTTCCCCCTCACCCCTTTCCTAAACAGCAGAACCCGTCACCTCTCAAACACTACATTGTCAGGCTTCTTTACTGACTTTTTCTTTTTTAACCTGAGGCATAATTTGTCCCAATTCATATTAACATAGGATAAAACATCCTGGGAACAAGCCCTTCAGTCCACCGCATCCGTGTCAAATGTGATGTCATTCTAAACTAAGTACATCTGCCTGCACAAGGCTTGTATCCCACTATTCCCTCCCTGTTCATGTGTTCTGTACCTTTTGAACATTTGCTGTTGTCTCTGGATCTACCACCCATCCTGACAGCTTATTCCAGGCACCTACTACCCTCCGTGTTTTGTTTTTTTGAAAAAGGTCTTGCCTCATCTATCACCTTTTAAACTCCACCCCCATCTTAAACCTATGCCCCCTAGTATTTGACGTTTCCATTTTGGGAAAACACTCCAACTATCTACCCTTTCCTTGCTTTTATTATTTTATATTTCTATTAGGTTGGCCCGCAAATTCCAATGTTCTAGTGAAAACAATGCAAGTTTGTCCAAACTCTCCTTGTAGCTAATATACTTCAGCCCAGGCAACATCCTGGTAAACTACTTTTGCACCCTCCACATCTTAGTGTGGTGATAGAACTGTACGCTATACTCTGAATGTGGCCAAATTGAGCTGTGAACGTTTACGGTAGGTCAAGGTAAGAGTTTTACTCTAACCAAGTTAGGTGCCGAACGTTGATGTCTTTGAAGGGACATTGTAGGGGAAATTTTGTTTTGTATCTCACCTATACTTTACCTGAGCAGTCTGTGTTTTATTGTGGCTCTTGGGGAGTTGACTGTGTTTTCCATTCTGCAACATACTTTTTTCTCATCAATGAGATCAGTAGTTCTCTCGGGATCTTTGCATGTTGATCACAAGGCTGTCTTTTCTCTTTTTATTGTTTTAAAATCTGTTGCTTCCAGTCGCAGTTGGCCCAAGCAGTTGGGATTGGCGATGAGCCTGTCAGCAAAGCAAAGCAGAGCCGTAGTGAAAAGAAGGCACGAAAGGTGAGTCAAAAGAGATGTGTAATCTTGCAGAGATACCCCGCAAATAGATGGACTTACAAGATGTATGAGATAAAAGATGCATTGTCAAAATTACAGACGTGAATGAGATCCAAAACAATATGGATAGGACAGTTTAGAAGTTTATATACTGGATTAACAGTGCAGAGCACATGTGCTTTGGCAGGTATGAAAATGTAAATTCCATTCAAGTTCATGACAGTTCACAAATGTGTCTTGGGGGAGAAAAAAAGTAGTTAGCTTTATATGATCTAATCTACGCATGACTCCAGTTCCCAATTTGTAACTTTCCCCTATTCTTGGTCTAGAAAGCTAATCGGTTGTATCAAACCATGATCGCAGTTTAACAAGAAAGCACTCCTCCCTTCACATGACAACACATTACACATCAAGATACAGAGATCTGACCGAAGTTCTGAACCAAGTTCAGTGCATTGGGTCACAATCGTTCTTGAAAATAAATGAGATACAGAATGTTACAGCGTGACAAGAGTCATTCATTGGCAAGCTAGGTTTTTTCTTTTTATATTAGTGGTTTCTAAACCTAGCCACGCATTCTCGCACCCAATATAAACCTCACCTTCTGAGGAAAGCAGTGCTTCCAGCCAATGATAATATCCATAGTAATCTTCCACAAGGTCTTTAAAAATGTGTTGTAACAAATTGTCGTTCTCTCTCCTTATTTCCTCATGCTGTTTTGTTTCACACTGACTGTCTGTCTTCCCCCCCCCCCCCCCCCTCCACTGTCAAACTCTTGCCCCTCTCTCAATATCACTTACTGCGTCTTTCATTCTTGTACTTACTCCTGTATGTATTCCCTTCTCTCCCTTTTCGTCTTCCCTTCTCTCTCTGTTTCTGCCTGCTATATCTCTTGTTCCTCAATGCCTGTCATCTCCCAAACATCTTTCCCTGCACATAATTTCATTTCTTCATCTCTCCTTCTGCACATCCTTGTCTAATTCAAACCAACACATTGTCCTCTGTGTCTCTCTGTCTCTCCTCTCTTTTTTTTCTTTCCTCCACTCCCATTCCAGGCTATGTCCAAGCTGGGGCTGCGTCAAGTACACGGTGTGACTAGGATAACAATCAGAAAGTCTAAAAACATCCTCTTTGTTATAACGAAGCCAGACGTTTTTAAGAGTCCGGTGTCCGACATCTACATAGTCTTTGGAGAAGCAAAGGTGAGCGTTTGTTAGAAATTATGATAAATTGCTTTATTGTGCATCACTGAATATTGGCTTGTCAAAGATTAAATAAAGCATGAGTTCTTGTTTATTGAAGGAGTTGTAAGTTTTGGACAGCAGTGTAAAGGGAGCTTGACCTTGTATATAAATCTTGCTGTACCTGACCTGGGAGAGTTTGATAATATATTGCAAAGGACAGTGTGTATTATGGGGTAGGTTAGTGGCCCCTCAATCCTGTTACACCATTTAATTAGATTGTGGCTGATCTGTATTTTAATGACTTCAGCCTGACTTTACTTTCCATCTGCTGGATGATACCTGACAAGAATCTGTAGACAACAAATGCTTAGAGCATCCATGGACCATGCTGTATGACCCACTGTGATCACCAGCATTTGTTTTCAGTACAGATTCAGCATCTGCAGTAATTTGCTCCTAACAAGAATCTATTGACTTAGTCTTGAAAGTTTCAATTGACCCAATGCTTAAAGTAATTTGGAGGAACAAGTTCCAGATTTCCACTGCCCTGTTTGCTTGAGAATGGTTTCTGGACCAAACAACGTCTTACAATTAGGGTATTTTTGTTTTGGATTTTCCCGAGGGGAATTAACTTCTCTGCATTTAGCAGTCGCTTGGCAGCACAGAACCTGAATGTTGCTGAAACAAGAGACATGATGCTGAAGCTTCTTATGTCTGTCCTGACAAGTACAAGACAAAGAATATCAAACAATCATAAATTATACTACAGGAGAAAAGGGTGTTGGTTGGTGGGCAAGATAACTCTAATTGACAGAGGTGTCGCTATGGAGTGAACAATGGGGCTTCAAAATCCAAAAAACGATGGAGGTTTGCATATACTCTCCCTGCTGCAGCAGACAGGCCCCACTGTGTAACTCTGCCTACAGGAGCAGCTCTTAAGTCACGAATTCTCACCACCTTTTCGTTTTATTCGTTCTCAGGATTTGGGCTTTGCTGACTTGACTAGTAATTTACTGTCCATTGTAATTGCCCTTGAGAAGGTGAGTTGCTGCCTTGAGCCACTGTAATCCATGTAATATGGTTACCCACTGTATTGTGGCTCAGGCGGTTGTTCCAGGATTTTGACCCAGTGACGATGAAGGCATGGCAAGCAATACAAGTCAGGCTGATGTGTGGGTTGCAAGTGGTAAGTGTTCCCATGTTTGTATTGCCCTTGATCTTTCAAGATGATGGATGTCACAGGTTTGTGAGGCGCGAGTGAGTTAATGCAGTGCATCTTGTAGATAGAACAAGTGCTGCCACTGGCAGTGGGAAGGGGGTGAGTGTTGAATGTGGTAGATGGAGTTCTAGTCAGTTGGGCTGCTTTTATCTGGATGGCTGCTTGAGTGTTGTTGGAACTGTATTCACCTATGTGTGGGGAAAATCCCATCATACTGCAGACTTTTGCCTTGTAAATGGTGGACTGGCTTTGGCGGGCCAGGGGCTGATTTACTCAGCACAGTATTCCTAGGTTCTGTCCTACTCTTGTAGCCACATTATAGGCTAATTCAATTCAGTTCTGGTCAATGATAATCCCCACAATATTGATAGATGGGGATGCGCTGATTATAATATTGAATATTGGGCGGTGATGGTTAGATCTCACTTGTTGGAGATGGTAATTGCCTGGCAGTTGTGGCATGAATTTTTCTTGTCACGTAATAGCCAAGTCTGAATGCTGCCCCTGATTGCCCGTGCCTTTCCACCATCTGCAAGGTATGAGATAAGAGTGTGATGGAATACTCGGCTTGCCTGGAGGAATACAGCTCTAAAAATAGTCAGAAAGCTTGACAGAAACAGGACAAAGTAGCCCCTTTGTGGGGCACCGCATCTATCATCTTCAACATTAACTCCCTTGTCCAATGTTTACTGCAGTGACTCACCCAGCTTCCTTTTGACAGTACCTTCCAAATCTGTGATCTCTACAATCGAGAAGGACAAGCGGGAGATGTTTAGGAACACGATCCCTACTTGGATCTATATCATTACTGTGTCACTGAATCAAAACCCTGGAACTCCCTTCCTAACAGCACTCTGAGTGTGCCTTTGTGCCCAGACTCAGAGCAGTTCAAAACAGCAGCACACTGCTGCAAGTAGGGATCGGCAATAAATAAGTGACACCCACATCCCTAGACTGAATAGAAAAGCTACTATCAACTAAAATGAATCCATTGCAAGCTGAACTGAACATCTTAATTGGTTGTTAGTATATTTACAGACTCAAGATTTTTCAGCAACGCTTGCAGCATGCTCACTTCTGCTTGCTGGAAGCAATGTATGTTCATGTGCAAGTAAGTAGTATCTGTTTAAGCCTTGTGCCCATTTTGAATCCCCTGTGTCCTTGGGGAGCCTGTAGTTCCCTGCAGATTGCTGTATACCTCTGACTGTTATCTTACCAACCAATCATCGCTCTCTTAGCCTTGGCTAACTCTTTCAGCTCCGAGTTAATTCTGGTGATTTGCACTGAATTCCTAGCAAGTGAAGTATATCCCTCGAAGTCTGGTGTCCAAAACTGAATACAGTACTTCAGATGAGGTCTGGCCAACAATCCATAAAAAGCTGAATAATAACTTGACCTTTTGAGCTTAATATCCAATGAGATATTGAAAATGGGTCAGTGATCAGCTGGGTGCACAATGGGCGTACTTGCCACAGAGTAATAGGCTTGCTGTAGGGTTGGATGTGGCTATGGAGGTGGTCTAAAGCCTGCTTTGTTAGTTTAGTTCTCGGACATTGCTAGCACAGAAAATCCTTTGCAAATCATTCTGCCACATGTGCAAGGGATGGTTGTTGGGTGGAGCAGCAGGAAGGTGCTCCCCATTGAGAGGCAGAGGAAAGATTGAAGGACACGCTGGTAATTAAGCATGCTCCAATTTATAGGTGCCAGCTACAACCTTGGTGATAGTTTCCTCGCTTTTGAGTCTGATCTTGTGTGTTCCAACCCCCCTATAGAGACTTAGGGACTGCACTGGTACATTAGCCTGAGGGAATGTGCTGCCTTTCTGATGAAAGCTGTCTGTCTGCCATCTTGATGTGAAGGATTCCCTGGCACTACTGGAAGCCAGTTGGGGATTTCTCCTGGCTGGCATTTATGTCCCAACTTACCATCAAAAACAGACCTTCAGTTTGGTTTGTTTTGTTTTGTAGGATCTCAGATTGTTTACGTTGCCACTGTCAAAATGTAGGAAACATAACAATGTCACATGAGTAGTTACCGACAGGAAAAGGCTTTGGGGTATCCTGCAGTTGTATTATTGAAATACTACGATAAATCGAAGTCTCATTTTTTTTGCTCTGTAATTCCAGATCGAGGATCTGTCCCAGCAGGCTCACAAGGCAGCGGCTGAGAAGTTTAAAGTCCCCATTGAGCATGCCACACTGGTCCCTGAGACAACTCCCACTCTCACAATTAAGGAGGAAAGTGAGGAAGAGGAGGTAAAGCACCTTTTGTAACATGTCAGGAGCAAGGCCTTTGCAAAGGGCCAAATAGAGACTGGGGACCCTCTCCAGCACTTCCTGAATCTGTTTCACTTAGAATGTTCTAATCTTCCCTATGTACTTTCCCACTGTGCCTGTATTAGAAGGGATGAAATGTCTGCACTGTTGGTTTTGAGAGGTGGCAGTACACAGCGCATTGTTTGGGATTTGGGGGACACAGTGGCCATCTTAGAATCGGGCAGAATGTTAAATGATGGCTGATTCAGTGAGGTTTCATGCTGTTTGAGAAAGGTCTGAGAACAACCAGAAAAGGAAATTAGTGCAAAACCCATAGTAACACAAATTAATACAGTGTCCCTAAGATGGCATTAGATATCAAGTGAGGAGGAAGGTTAGCCTCCAAGGGGACATCTCTTCCTAGTTTATCTCTAAATTTATCTCCTCTAACATCTAATTTTGCGATTCAGCAGTTTTCTAAAAATACAAGGATCTAGGCAAAGTGGTTGTTAGCAATTTATGTTTGTAATGATATACCAAACAACAACACATGATTACAGCCTCTGCCTATAGCATTCAAAGAGGAGGAGGGGAAGATGTTAAGTACTTCAGTTTACTTATGATTAGTGAGCAAACCTCCTGCACAGTCAGCGCTGAGATTACAAGGGTGATTTGTCACAGAAGAATACACATTGGAACCAGTTGAGCATCATTTTGTTTCTCCACCTCCTCATCTCACAGTGCAATGCTTTAGTTTCTTAATGTCAACTATGGCCTTCATTGTAGCTATGTTACTGCCTATTGATAGGTCAACCTACTGAAGGTTCATAAAAGCTCCACAGTATAATCTCAAGTCGTAACACAGACGACGTTTTATTGAGATAACAAGGTGTAGAGCTGGATGAACACAGCAGGCCAAGCAGCATCAGAGGACCTGCCTACCTTTTTATTGATTTCTGTTGAGGGTAAATTTATAAATCTGTCCATCTGACTAGAACTGTCTGAGACTATTTGATGTGACAACAGTTACGGCCTTACAGATTTTATCGAAATCTGCAAATATTGTCTGAGAGCTACACTTTCAGGATGTTAATTTTACTTTTTTTTTAAACTGTAGAGCTGATATAAAAAAGGAACCCAGTATAAATGCATTTGGTTTGTACAGAATAGATTCCTTTATTATCTCTTGGTCTAATATTTAACTCGGTCACCATGGTGACTAGTCCAGTTCCAAGGCACGCACCTTTTTAATGTGATAGTTAGGAGTAAGGAGAGTCTACGCGGTTATGGGATATATTACCTTATGTACTCCATTTAGATGGTGTTCCTAAGTATGTCTGTAGAACTTCGGGAGTTAAGTAGACGATTAATTGAAACACAATGGTGATCACCTAATGGCTTTGACTGTTGCTATAATCTCTTATCTTTCCTATGACACAATTATATCGTGTCCATGTGAGGGAAGGGTAAGTGGTTTTCTGAACATAATTTGTATAGTTTAGGCTTCAAGATGGCTCTGTAACTTGTAGCTCGGTCCAGCCATATATGACCTTGCAACGACAGCCACATCCTGGAAGTTAGTTTTTAAGGTGGAAGGGCTGCTGGTAAAAGTCATTCAGACAGCAGTCAGTAGATTTTCACACTTTCCTCTCAATCACTGTCTGGCATTGAGCAGGGTCTTGGCTGCCACCTGGAATGCCAGGAAGACCACAATGTCACCTTTTTTTTTTCTTTTCCTGAGCTGGTTTACCACATCTTGGGCCATTTGGGAGCCCATCAGGTCTTGCCCTGGGATCCTGCCTGCTGACTAATTGGAGGCTGGCATCCCCTTAGTACTTAGAAGCACCAGGTGATAGGTGAATGCAGTACCAGCACCAGCCGAGGAGAGTACAGGATTCTGCTGATTTAACTCCAGATTCGGAATGCTGATGGTGAGTGTTTGAGAGGAACTTTTCAGTCATAGTATAATAGCAGCCCGTTCACTGGATGAAAAAAAACACCTTGAACTCTTAAGCTCGTTGGGAGATGATCATAATACATAATGGTGCAATCTGAAACAGTCCCCTTGTTAAGGACAACATAAAAGTAGAACCAGGAGCAGGAATGGGTCATTTGGTTGTATGATCATATGTTACAGAAGGCCCATCAAGACTGTACAGACAAAACTACTCTAAATCTACACGAGATAACAAGCATGGGGCTGGATGAACACAGCAGGCCAAGCAGCATCATAGGAGCAGGAAAACTTGACGTTTCGGGCCTAGACCCTTCATCAGAAATGGGGGAGGGGAAGAGGGTTCTGAAATAAATAGGGAGAGAGGGGGAGGCGGATAGAGAGGAGAGGGTAGGTGGAGAGGAGGCAGACAAGTCGAAGAGGCGGGGA
>JAHRHZ010000054.1:1604866-1643112 GCA_024137785.1 Ginglymostoma cirratum
ACAGCGGATGCAGTATACCACATTGGCAGATGTGCAGGTGAACATCTGCCTGATGTGGAAAGTCTTCTTGGGGCCTGGGATTGGGTTGAGGGAGGAGGTGTGGGGGCAGGTGTAGCACTTCCTGCGGTTACAGGGAAAATGCCGGGTGTGGTGGGGCTGGAGGGGAGTGTGGAGCGGACAAGGGAGTCACAGAGGGAGTGGTCCCTCCGGAAGGCAGATAAGGGTGGGGAGGGAAAAACGTCTTTGGTGGTGGGGTCTGATTGCAGATGGCGGAAGTGAGCTCCACACTCCCCGCCTGTTCGACTTGTCTGCCTCCTCTCTATCCATCCTCTGTCCGCCTCCACCTCTCTCCCTATTTATTTCAGAACCCTCTTTCCCCTCCCCCATTTCTGATGAAGGGTTTAGGCCCGAAACGTCAAGTTTTCCTGCTCCTATGATGCTGCTTGACCTTCTGTGTTCATCCAGCCCCATGCTTGTTATCTCGGATTCTCCAGCATCTGCAGTACCTTTTATCTCTAAATCTACACTAGTCCTACTTCTGAGCACTTGGCCCTTGGCCTTTGAATGTTATGAAATTTCAAGAGCTCATCCAAGCACTTTTTTTTTTTAGAAACGTGGAAGTTTCCTGATTTAACTACCATCTCAGGCAGTACGTTTTCCCCCCCAAATTCCACCACTGTCTAGATGAAAAAATTATTTCGTCCAATCCCTGCTAAACTTTCTGCCTTAAAATTAGCTTTTCACCTTCAAATTATTCCCCCTTTTTTTGACTGTCCAGCAAAAGGAAGCAGCTGCTTCCTGTCCATGCCCCTCCCAATCTGATACACCTCAATCGGCCTTCTCTGCTCTAAAGATGATAACCTGAGGTTATGCAGCCTCTCTTCATAGCTAAACTGCCCCATTCCAGGCAACATCCCGGTGAATCTCCTCTGCACTCTCTCCAGTGCAATCGTGTCCTTCATCCTGCAGTTCTCCAGCTGTGGCCTAACAGTTTTTGTACAGTTCCCACATAACCTTCTTGCCCTTTATAATCTATGCCACAACTGATAAGGCAAGTGTGCCATACACCTTTCCCTATTAACCTTTCCTGCTGCCTTCAGAAACCTTTGGATAAGCACCCAAGATCCCTTTGTTCCCCTGAACTTCTCAGAGTCCTGCCATACATCGAGTACTCACTTGTCTTGTTACTGCTTTCAAAGTGTATCACCTCACACTTTTCAGCATTCAATTCCATCTGCTACGAAGCTGCCCATCTGAAAAATCTGTCTGTACCCTCCTGTAAGCTGAGACCTTCTACCTCAATGTCAACTACCCAATCAATCTTTATGTCATCTGTGAACTTATCATCACCCTTGTGTCATCTTAATATATTGTCAATGTATATCAAAAGCATTGATCTCTGTCATATGCCAATGGACACTGGTCTGTAGTCATACAAAAAGGCCTTCTAAGGCGATGGCAATTTTGGATCCAGTTTGCTAAGTTTACCCTGGATTCCATATGCTTCTACCTCCTTCATCAGTCTCCCATGTGGGACTTAGGCTTTGCTGAAATCCATTATAAACTACATCAACTACACTACCCCCATCTAAACACTGGTCACCACCTTGAAATATTCAATCAAATTTGTTAGGCATCAACTCCCTCTGAAAAAGCCATGCTGACTACCTGTGATCAAACCTTCTCCAAGTGCAGATTAATTCTCTCCTTGAGAATTTTCTCCAATAGTTTCCCTACCACTGATGTGCCTCATTGGTCTGTAATATCCTGGTTAATCTCTCTCTACCTTCTTGAAAAGTGGAACCACCTTAGCTGCCCTCTTGTCCTTGGGCACCTCTTCTGTGGCCAGTGAGGAATTAAAAGTATGGGTCAGAGCCCCTGTAGTTTCCCCTCACAGCAGCCTGGGACACATACTCATCTAGACCTGGGAATTTGTCAGTTATTAAGCCTGCCAAAACCACCTGACTCCCAATGTAAATTTGCTCAAGAACTTCACAGTCCCACTTCCTGAATTCTGTACCTACATTCTCCTCCTCCAAAGTGAAGGCAGATTTGAAGTATTCATTTAACACCTGACCAGTGTCCTCCGACTCCATGCGCCGCTCGTCCTTTTGGTCCTGAATGATCCTTGCTATTCCCTGGTTATCCTCTTCTCCTTGATATACTTGTAGAATATCTTGGGATTCTCTCTAAACTCACCTGCTTGTGTTTTCTGACACCCCTCTTTGCTCTCCAGATTGCTTTCTTGGGTTCTCCACTGCTCTTTTTATACTCCGTTAGTCCCTTGGTTGATTTTGCTCCGTTTGTACTTTTTTCCCTTCTTATCCAGCCCTGAATATTCATACACATGCAGGGTTCTTCGGGCTTGTTGCTCCTACATTTCACACTAAAGGAAACAGGTTGGGCTTGCATTCTCGCCAATTACGTTTTAAACACCCCCAACCATTGTAGATTTACCCAGTCAAAGGCAGGATCTGGCCAAAGTATTTTAATAACATCTGCCTTCCTCCAATCCAATCCCATTTTCTTCAGACCATCTTTTTTTCTTTTCCATAACAAATTTAAAATGTATGGTGTTGGAGCTGCTATTGGATTCATTCCCTAGAATTAGGTCCAGCACTGCAGCAGCCCCTACAGGATTATCTGTCCCCCTTTTTAAAACCTTTTATGCTATAACTGTCCTAATTAATTTTGGGGAAGTTGAAATCTCCTAATATTAGTACCTTTTATTGTTATTTTTGAACACAACACTGAATTGTTTGCCTATCTGGTCCTTTGTTGTCTGCTGACTATCATTTGGTGGCCTCTAATATATTCCCAGAAATGTGACAGCCCCCTTTTTTATTCCTAAACTCTCCCTATAAAGTTTTTATTTGAAGACCCTTCCAAGATATTCTCCTTACTGCAGTAACTGACACCACCTCCATTTTCATACCCTGCCCTGACGGAAGGTCCCATATTCTGGGATGTTGAGTTGATTGGACCTGTTCTGCCGTTCAATATAGACGCAGCCAATCCTCCACCCCACTTTCCCAGACTATTCTTATATTTCCTTTAATAAGTTTTAGCATCCAAAGATCTATCAGTCATTGACTTGAATATATTCCCAATGACTGACTGTACTTAGTCCCCTGAAATAGAGAATTTCAAAGACCTTTTGAAAAAATGTCACCTCATCAGAGTCCTATATTATCTTATTCCAAGATGGTGACCCCTTAGTCCTAGGCTCAGCAAACATCCTCCAAGCATCTACCTTATCAAACCCCGTAAGAGTTGTACTTGTTTCAAGGAGATTCCAAAGCTGATTTAACTGTGGCTTATCAAGTTTCAAAGGGAAACCAGACTGACTCATTTGAATGTCCCATATTCTAGTTGGATGAAACGGGACTCGAAGCAAGAGACATAGAGTTAGTGATGGCCCAAGCAAACGTCTCGAGGGGAAAAGCTGTGCGCGCACTCAGACACAACAAGAACGATATTGTCAATGCTATAATGGTGAGATATTCTAGCTTTTTATTGTTGTCTTTGTCTTTTTGTTATTTTATATTTGCCTCTGTGGGGCAGGGTGGGGAAATTGGGTAATGCGTTTAACAATAGTATTTGATTGGATGGTATAATGGTCCTTCATCTCTGGATTAAATTCGGGTTAACCTAATGAGTTGCAAGTCCCCAGACCTGGACCATGGTAAGGACTGTTATCCTATTTTGTCTCTGGAGCAAAATGAAAAATACTGCAGACCCCAGAAAACTGAAACAAAAATGGAAAATGGTGGAAATGCTAAGCATTAGCAAAAAGTGACCTTGAAAGCTCTATATGATTGTTAAGAACTCAACTGACCCCCAGGGAACGGACCTGATTGCAAACCAGTCTGGGCCTGCATAGCTAGTCAGTACAACACTGACATTGCCGACTCTTATTGACCTCTTGGGCCACCCGTTTATACGACCAAGAAGTTTTATCGCGACTTGGCAGTTGGCTACTCCTTGCCAGTATTGCCCATGTCCCAAGGATCTCCATCCTCAGGTAGACAGGCAATGAACAAGAATTGTACTCATTGGCTGGAAGGCCATCTGCCTGGACCAGAGTCAGCCCAAGGGCACCTTCCACTGGCTGACCCTGCAGAATGGAGGAAAGTTATTCTAAATGCCCTTCTCTGCTTCTGACTCTGATTCACTGCCTGCCTGAACAATAGGAAAGCTCTGGAAACTTCCTCACTGTGGCTGGAGTTAAAACCCTGTATTTAATGAAGGATCCTGCTGGCTGTCTTTGCTATGTGCAGGTTAAGGTTGAACCTAGAGAAAACCTGGCTGGATGTGAGCAGGTAATGTACTCCCATTGATTTCTTGACTTCCTTCCTGTCTAGTTTGCTGCCAGGTAGCTAGGATCAAAATCAATGCCCCGAAGACCCATGAATTAGACATTAGGCCAAGTACCACAGGTGAAGGTGGTTAAGACCTGAGGCTTTATCCTAAACTATTTCAATAATCTCTCTTTTTATTCCCTCTAGGAATTAACAATGTAAACTGCAAAAAGAAGATCTATTTCTATATATAATCGCTGGATATTATCAACATTATAAACTATAACCAAACTGTAAATCATACAAGTTTGCATCTGTTATATCACTAATAAACTCGGCTATAGAAACCAAATCTGTGCTTGCTTGTGTTCGTTTGGTGGAGCAAAGAGAAAGTGGGGACTGTGGGTGTGGATGGCAGTGGGAGAATGATCAAGCCTCACACCAGAGACTTGAACAGTTAGTTCAGGCTTTGACTTCAATACCGACGCAGATGGTGTTTTTAAGATTAAATGTTAAACCCTTTGTCCTTGTGAACATAAAGATCTCGTAGCACTATAGGGAGAGGAGCAGGAAACTTCTACCCGAGTCAATGTTTATCCCTTACCCAGTAGCACTGAAGCCTAATATCTGGGCACTATATCATTGCTGTTTTGTAGAAACGAGTCTCAAGCAGTTGGGCTTCTGTATTTCTCACATTATAATCTTCAAAAATATGTCTTTTCTCTGTAAAGCACTTTGAGATGTTTTGAGATTGTGAAATGTGCTTTGTAAATGCAGTTTCATTCTTTCTTCCATGTCTTTCCAAAGTAGGATGTGAGTTAATGGAGACAGAATTTAGATTCAGTTGTGGCGTCCTCTTGTAGTTGAATAATCATGCAGAAGTTTTTGCCTTTGGCTAACGCAGTGATTTAGTGAATTCAGCCATTCAGTAGGTATGTCTCTGATTTTGAATGTTCCTTTGTATTGAGCTTGGACAAGTTTGAGCTAAGCTCTGAGGTCCTCTCCCTGCTGCCATGTTGGAATAGTCTCAGTCACTCATCATGGTTCACCATGAATAATGTGAAATTGGAGTAAGATGGAATAATTGCCCAGTGAAAAGTGAAGCCCCTTGGTGAGGTTGACCACCAGTGATAATGCAGAGGACAAAACCTTAAGTTTCCAGGTTGGCAATGTTTTGATGTTGCCATGGTTCCTTTGTGCATTGTCCTTGTACCATTCTCCCCCACCCCCACCCCCACCCCCACCCCCACCTCATTCTCCCCCAGACCTGTCATACCTGCACAGGTACAGTGTGAAGTATTTCCCAACGGGGAATCCTATTAATATCTGGCTATAACTGAAGATGCTCATGTTCTAACAGGGGCCACCAACAACAAAGTAATAATAAAGATAATTTTTAATGATTTGAGGGAGTAAAACTTCTCTGCTGATCATCTTCAGATTAGCACTGTGGTTCCTTGACATACATACATACATCCATCCAAACAGGTAGACTGGACCTTGTTTAACTCCAGTTCCAGAAGACAGCAACTCCTAACAAAGGCAACATTCTCTCAATTGCACTGGATTGCTCTGAAAGTACTGATGGACATGGAAGGACATGACAGGTGAAGTTCATCAGCTATCATGATGTGATACTTGTGTTAGCTCCCATCATCTATGACTGCAACTTGAGCCAAGTAGAACAGAAGATTCCAATGAACTCTCGTTCCAGCACCTACAATCTATGTATGTACACAAACAGGGGCTCAGTGGTAATGTTGCTCAATTACCAATCCAGAACGCAGGCTAATATACTGGGAACAGGAGTTCAAATCCCATCATGGCAGATGGTGAAATTTGAATTCAGTAAAATTTTGAATAAACATGTTGTCATAATATGCCTATTGTTGATCATTGTAAAATAGTCTTGTTCACAAATGGGTGGGTTGGCAAGATGTAACTAGTGGGATGCCATAAGATTCAGTCTTTAGGCATGAACTATTTACAATCTATATTAATGACTTGGATGCATGTAGCCACATTTGCAGATTACACCAAATAGGTAGGACAGTAAGGTGCAATAAGCAATTTACAAATAGATAGGTTAGGTGAATGGGCCTAACTTTAGCAGATGGAGCTTAATGTAGGTAACCGTGAAGTTGTCCATTTTGGCGGGAGGAATAGAAAGGCAATTTCTATTCCAAATGGAGATAAATTTGAGAGTGCTTCAGTGCAGGCGGACCTCTGTGTCCTCTTGCATGTATCGCAAAAAACAAAAACTAGTATGCAGGTACAGCAGGTGATATGGAAGGCAAATGGGATTTTGGCATTTACTCTAAAAGGAGTAGAGTATAAAAGTAGGGAAATGTTGCTGTGACTGTACAAGGCGTTAGCGAGACTGCACATGAGTATCGCATACTGTTTTGGTCTCCTTGAAGGGTTGTAGTTGCAGAGGAGGTAGTTTAGAGGGAGTTGACTAGATTGATTCTAGAGATGAGGGGTGTCTATTATGATGAGAGATCGAGAGCTTAGGCCTGTACTGTCTGGAGTTTGGAAGAATGGAGGATATCTAATTGAGTTATGTTAAAGGGGATTGACAAAGTAGACGCAAAGAGTATTTCCTTGTGGGACAGTCTATAATGAGAAGGTCATAGTTTTTTTAGGATAAGGGGTAGCAGATTTAAAACAGATGAGAAGTTATTTCTCTCAAACAGTTGTGAATCTGTAAAGGTTGTAAATAGGCAAAATTAATGGCTCTTTACTTGAATCTGCATAGTATTTGGAACAAAATAAATTAAATAATTGGACAAATACAGATTAATGGGTTCAATCTTATATCAATTAAGGAGATCAAAGCTGGGAACTAAATGTTCAGGGGTGTGTAAAAGAACAGGCAGGTGGCAAAGGTTGGTGGGGCAGCACATTAGTGCAGGATGGAAAAATTACAACTAACAAGAAATGATCCTGAAATCAGAAGATTTGGAATCCATATGGGTGGAAGTAGAAAGGAAAAGAAGACACTGGGAAAAGTAGTTTGTAGGACCCCTAACAGTTATTCTCTGTTCCACCATATAACAAGTCTAGAGACTATAAGGGCACGTAACAAAATAAGTACATTAACTATTGGTGTCTATAATCTTCATGAAGGTTACAATAGGTTAGGAGAGGAGACCATGAGGAAGAATTTAGAACATAGAACATAGCGCCTGTACTGTGTTGTACTCTTTGGCCCACGATATTGTGCCAACCTATTATCCTACTCTAAGATCAAACGGCCCTGCATACCTTGCATTTTGCTATCATCTATGTACTTATCTAAGAGTTACTTAAGTGTCCCTAATGTATCACCGCTGGCAATGCATTCCTCGCACCCAGCACTCTGTGTAAAGGGTCTACCTCCAATCACCTTAAAGTTATGCTCCCTTGTAATAGCCATTTCTGCCTGGGGGGAGAAAAGTCTCTGACTATCTACTATATCTATGCCTCATCGTCTTGTACGCCTCTATCAAGTCACCTCTCATCCTTCTTTGCTCCAATGAGGAAAGCCCTAGCTCCCTCAACCTTTCCTCATAAGACCTGCCCTCCAGTCCAGGCAGCATCCTGGTAAATCTCCTCTGCACCCTCTCGAAACTTCCACATCCTTCCGCTAATGAGGCGACCAGAATGGAACACAATATTCTGAGTGTGGTCTAACCAGAGTTTTATAGAGCTGCAGCATAACCTCGTGGCTCTTAAACTCAATTCCCCCTGCCAATGAAAGCCAACACACCAAACCCTGCCTGAGCAACCCTATCAACTTGGGTGGCAACTTTGAGGGATCTATGAGAGATCCCTCTGTTCCTCCATAATGCTGAGAATCCTGCCATTAACCCTGTATTCTGCATTCAAACTTGACCTTCCAAAATGAATCACTTCACACTTTTCCAGGTTGAATTCTATCTGACACTTTTTTGCCCAACTCTGCATCCTGTCAATATCCCGTTGCAACCTACAACAGCCCTCCACGCTGTCCACAACTCCCCCAACCTTTGTGTCATCGGCAAATTTATGAACCCACCCTTCCACTTCCTCATCCAAGTCATTTATAAAGGTCACAAAGAGCAGAGGTCCCAGAACGGATCCCTGTGGAATACTAGTGGTCACCGAGCTCCAGGCTGAATACTTTCCATCTACTACCACTCTCTGTCTTCTATTGGACAGCCAATTCTGTATAAAGACAACCAAATTTCCCTGGATCCCATGCTTCCTTACTTTCTGAATGAGCCTATCATGTGGAACCTTATCAAATGCCTTGCTAAAATCCATATACACCGCATCCACTGCTCTACCTTCATCGATGTTTTTTTGTCACATCCTCAAAGAATTCAATAAGGCTTGTGAGGCAAGACCTGCCCCTCACAAAGCCATGCTGACTATTTCTAATCAAACTGTGCTTTTCCAAATAATCGTAAATATTATCTCTTTGAGTACTCTCTAATAATTTGCCCACCACAGAGGTAAGACAGACTGGTCTGTACTTGCCTGGATTATCCCTATTCCCTTTCTTGAACAAAGGAATAACATTTGCCACCCTCCCATCTTCTGGTACTACCCCAGTGGACAGTGAGACGCAAAGATCATCGCCAAAGGCACAGCAATCTCTTCCCTCGCTTCCCGTAGTAACCTTGGGTATATCCTGTCTGGACCAGGGGACTAATCTATCCTCATGTTTTTCAAAATTTCTAGCACAATCTCCTTCCTAACATTAACCTGTTCGAGCATATCTGCCTGTTTCACACTGTCCTCACAAACTATGAGTTCCCTCTCACAGGTCAATACTGAAGCAAACTATTTATTAAGGACCTCCCCTACCTCCTCTGACTCCAGGTACAAGTTCCCTCCACTATCCCTGGTCGGCCCTATCCTCACTATGGCCGTCCTCTTGTTCCTCACATAAGTATAGAAAGCCTTGGGGTTTTCCTTAATCCTACCCACCAAGGTTTTCTCATACCCCCTTCTAGCTCTCCGAAGCCCATTCTTCAGTTCCTTCCTGGTTACCTTGTAGACCTCTAGAGCCCTGTCTGATCCTTGCTTCCTTCTTCCTCTTGACTAGATGTTCCACATACCTTGTAATCCAAGGTTCCTTCACCTTATCATCCCTTCCTTGCCTCAGTGGGACAAAACTATCCAGCACTCATAGCAACTGCTCCCTAAACAACGTCCACATTTCTGTCATGCATCTCCCTGAGAACATCTGTTCACAATTTATGCTGTTAGGCAAGAGCTGTGGAGCATTGTAATTCCCCCTCCCCCAATTAAATACTTTCCCATGCAGTCTGCTCCTATCCCTCTCAATGACTATAATAAAGGTTAGGGAGTTGTGATCACTATCACCGAAATGCTTGCCTACTGAGAGATCTGACACCTGGCCTGGGTCGTTGCCAAGCACTAAATACAATATGGCCTCCCCTCTAGTTGGCCTATCTACATATTGAGTCAGAAATCCTTCTGGAAACACCTGACAAAATCTGCTCCATCCAAATTATTTGTGTTTAGGAGGTTCCAGTCGATATTAGGGAAGTTGAAGTCGCCCGTGACAACAACCCTATTACTTCTGCACCTTTCCAAAATCTGCCTCCCAATCTGTTCCTCAGTGTCTCTGTTGCTATTGGGGGGCCTATAGAAAACTCCCAATAAAGTGACTGCTCCATTCCTGTTTCTGATTTCCACCCATACTGACTCAGTAGACAAACCCTCATCGATGACCTCCCTTTCTGCAGCTGATACTATCCCTGATTAACAATGCCACTCCCCCACCTCTTTTACCTCCCTCCCTATTTCTTTTGAAACATCTAAACCTCGGAACATCCAGCAGCTATTCTTGCCCCTGTGTTATCCAAGTCTCAGTAACAGCCAGAACATCGTAGCTCTAAGTACTGATCTATGCTTTTAGTTCATCACCCTTATTCCTGACACTTCTGGCATTAAAATACACACACTTCAACCCGTCAGCTGTATCTGCCTGTGCACCAGCTACCCAATCCTCTGATCCATAGCTCCAGTTCCCATCCCCCTGCCAAACTAGTTTAAACCCTCCCAAAGAGGTCTGGCAAACCTCCTGCCCAGGCTATTGGTGCCCCCTCCAGTTCAGGTGCAACCCATCCTTCTTGTACAGGTCCCACTTTCCCCAGAAGGTATCCCAATGATCTACATATCTGAAGCCCTCCCTCCTACATCGGCTCCGTAGCCATGCGTTCAGCTGCACTTGCTCACTATTCCTAGCCTCACCAGCCTGTGGCACCGGTAGTAATCCTGAGATTACTACTTTGCTCATCCTGCCTTTTAGCTTCCAACCTAACTCCCTATATTCACTTTTCAGGTCCTCATCCCTTTTCCTGGTTATGTCATTGGTACCGATGTGTACCACGACTTCTGGCTGCTATCCCTCCCACTTAAGACTCCTGTAGACTCGATCCGAGACATCCCTGACCCTGGCACCCAGGAGGCAACATACCATCTGGGAGTCTCATTCGCGACTAAAGAATCTCCTGTCTGTTCCCTAACCATTGAATTTCCTATCACTATCGCTCTCCTATTCTCCTCCATTCCCTTCTGAGCCACAGAGCCAGGCTCATTGCCAGAGACCTGGCCGCTATGGCTTTCCCAAGTAGGTCGTCCAAACCAATCATAATTAACCAGGGAAGTTAAGGATAGCGTGAGATTGAATGAAAACAAACATATAATGTGGCAAAGGTTAGTGGTAAGCCAAAGGATTGCGAAAATTATGAAAAACCAACAAATGACAACCAAAAAAAAGGGCGGAAATAAACTTTGAACGTAAACTAAGAGTTTTGTAGGCCCCTTAGAGAATGAAGTTTGGGAAATAATTGGGAACTAGGAAGTAGCAGAGGAGGTAAATAAATAGCTCGCATTAATCTTCACCGTAGAACACACTAATACAGTCCTGACATTTCTAAATATTCAAGGAGCAAAAGGAAGGGAAATAAATGCAAAGACAATCCCTAAAGTGCTGGGGAAACAATGGGGCTAAAGACTGATAAGGAAGTGGCTCCAGAGATAGTGAATGCACTGGTAAGAAGCTTCTGGTAATCTTTAGATTCTGGAAAAGAACTGGAGGGTTTGAAAACTAACAATGTAACACCTTTATTTACAAAGCGAAAGGGGCAAAAAAAAATTAGCATCAGTTACTGGGAAAATTTTAGAATCTATTATAAAGGATGTAATAGTAGAGCATTTTAAAATGCATAAAATGATCAAGCAAAGTCAGCATAGCTTCATGAGGGAGAAATCACGCCTGACAAATTTACTAGGATTCTTTGAGAAGGTAACAAAACAGTAACAGACAAAGGGGAAGTAGCAGGTATACATTTGGTTGTTCAGAAGGTGTTTGATAAGGTATCACACATTAAGGTACTTAAGCTATGAACCCATGGTGTTGGAGGTAGAAATTTAACATGGATAGAGGATTGGATAACTAATAGAAGGCAGAGAGTTGGAATAAGAGGGGTAATTTCAGGATGGCAACTTGTACTAGTCGTGTGCCAGAGGGATCACTGCTGGAGTCACAATTATTTGTAACATATATTGAGGAGTTGGGCGAGGAAAGTGTATGTACTGTAGTCAAGTTTGCTGATCACAGAAATAGGTGGAAAAACAAGTGGTGAGGATGTCACCAAGGGTCTGCAGATGGATATGGTCTGGTTAAGTGAATGGGCAGGAACTTTGCAGATGGAATATAAAGTGCAGAAAATGTGAGGTGATGCATTTTGGCAGGAAGAATGGAAGAGCTGAATATGATTCAAATGCAGAAAGTTATGGAACAAAGGGATTTGGGAGTCCTCGTCTGTAAATCAGGAAAAAGCTAGAATGGCAGAGCAGACTCAGTGGGCTTAATGGCCCACTCCCGCTTCTGGCTGTTATGGTCTTATTTTGGGAAGAAAGCTGCATCTTTTGTTTTTAAGTGAGATGGAAGGCTTCTACCTTAGGTCAGGAACTTAAACTAGAAAGAAAATAATGGCTATTTAAGTTGGTGATTTGTACTCAAATAAATCTGTTGTCAAAGTGCTTTATAATCCAGGGCTTTAGTGAGGATTCTGGTATAAGCACTTAATGGTACTCACTGGTGCTACTGTGGTGTGACATGATGACTCATGATCTTCAACTATTATCTTGTGATACTTACATTGGCTCCTGTAACGTACAAATGTGACGTAGGTAACCTAGTGCTGAAGATTTCCATAAACCCTTATTAAAGCACCTGATATCTACATTTGCACACTGCAATCTCAAGCACTTGAGAGTTCAGATATACCGTAGCATGCTTCCCTCGTATGCCATGCTGCAAATGGGTTCAGTAAGATGGAGACTGAGACCTTTAGTCTATGGCATCAAATGCCATGTTATGGTGATGACGTTTTGAGCATTTCCCTTAAAGGTATATTAATTACCTGTTGTGGACATAACAATGATGGTGTACCCACAATTTGCAGCTTGACCTCAGTTTAATAATGCATTAGCAACTGCTACAGATTTATAAGTATAAATTTGCCATTATCCCACTCTTTCCTTAGATAGAGATACAACTTGTCATGAGTGTAACCTGGGGGTCACTACTACTCAGGTGAGGGGTGAGTTTGAGAAGGCATGACTGTCATTGTGACCTTAACCAGTGCAAAAACATAACCCATGCTGTTGGTGTCGTTCTGCATGTCAAACCAGCTGTCCAGCCAACTAAGCTAACTGATGTATAGGCCGCAGATTTATAAACTGGTTTAAACTGCATCCTTTTGCACTCAGGTTCTCTTCTAATTCCAAACTTATTTAGCTTTACTTTCTCCATTGGTAGGCCAGAGCTTTGGATTATTATTCATTAATTAACAGCTATCATTAATTCAGCTCAGAGTATTTAAAAAAACACTTTTTATTTTTCTGTGTTTTTGATTACCATTTTCTCCCCCCATTTTTGATTGCAGAGGAATTGTTGCAAGCTGTTGGGGATGTGAGATAAGATGGCACAGCACGGGGATGTGAGTGGAAAATGAGATTTGGCCAGCAACAGATAACTGTTTGGTTTGGTAAATTGTGACCAGTTGTGGATGCTGAAGATCATAAGCCTGACAACAGGTCTCTGATTGGATGCTGGGCAGATGAACAGTTGGTGTCTGTTACTGATACAGGGGCAGAAAATCTCTGGATAAGAAGAAGCAGGGTCTGTTATGTTAAACTGTACCTCAGTAACATCAGATTTGAACACATAGACAGCCCAAAGATCACAAAGTCAGAATTCTTCATACCCTTGGCATCAGGTCAACTCCAACATGAAGAGAAATTAAGATTAACCAAGGAAGTATTCACAGTTGTTAGATAGAATGAAGCCTATAGTTTACATTGGCTCACAGAATCCTTTGTCCATTTACACTTGACTTAACCCTTGAGGAACTTTGGATGTTTTTTTCAGGTGGTATGTTGGCAAAGTGCTTGATCGTTCTCAAAAGCCTCCTGATTCACTGACATTCTTTAGGGAATGGAACCTCTATCAGTCTGGCCTGCACGTGACTCTAGTTGTTGATTCTTAACACTGTTAGTCACAAGCCCTGGGCAATAAATGCCACTTCCACTTAAACCCCAAGAAAAAAAGATTTAGAAACAGTAGACTTAAAAGACAAGTAGATTATATACCAGAACTAAAAACAAATCATCATGAAAAAGTTACTCCATATCTGGCTTTATTTTGGAAGAGGATGTGCAGTCATTCAGGCATTTGACTGGATTTCCATTGTCAGCAGGAGAGGAGAAATTACAAAATAGAAACACATTGATGTTGTTTGATTTTCAAAGGACCTCAGAATGACTTTGCACTGCAGCAAAATGCAGACACAAAGTGAAAGCACAGAAATCATCAACAAGATTACTTATACTGCAATGCTGAAAATAGCCTCTGTGGGTTGAATTACAAAGGAACAGATGGTGAGCAGACTATTGATCCGTACCTCGAGCCTTATGTCATCAGAAAGTGCTGACTGATTCCCAATGTCAGTTCATTTACACTGAAGCGACAGCTTGCCAGAACCATGGGCCTGCCAGGCCTGATTACTCAGCAGATCACAAGTGGCTTTGTCACGTCTTCCTTATGCCCTTGTGTTCATTCATCGCTATAAAAAATGTCCATTTAGAATGTTGTGTTCATGAAAGAATCTCGGCTGATGCAGTGCTTCAGTACTGCTTCTGATTTTGTCTTTGTTAAAATGGCACCGTGCTACTGGAATGGGGGGGTTAGCCCTCATCCTCTTCCTGGAAAGTACTTCATCCACTTCCTCATTTTCCTTCCTAGAGCATTGATTTTCTTTAAGGGGTATGAGCATTCCCATATTTGTTGCACATCCCTCATTAACCTTGAGAAATTGTTGTTGGTAGGTCAATAATTCCAGGGTTTCGGCCCAGTGATGATGGTTGTGCAGTGCCGCAACGATGCTATCCGAAGGTTGCAGGAACAGCAACTCATATTCCACTTGGGAACCCTGCAGCCCAATCGTATCAATGTGGACTTCACAAGCTTTAAAATCTCCCCTCCCCCTACCGCATCCCAAAACCAGGCCAGCCCGTCCCCGCCTCCGTAACCTGTCCTTCCTCCCACCTATCCCCTCCTCCCACCTCAAGCCCCACCCCCATCTCCTACCTACTAACCTCATCCCGCCCCCTTGAACTGTCCGTTCTCCAGGGACTGACCTATCTCCTCCCTACCTCCCCACCTATACTCACCTTTACTGGCTCCATCCCCACCTCTTTGACCTGTCTCTCTCCTCTCCACCTATCTTCTCCTCTATCCATCTTCTATCCGTCTCCCTCTCTCCCTATTTATTTCAGAACCTCCTTCCCCTCCCCCATTTCTGAAGAAGGGTCTAGGCCCAAAACATCAGCCTTCCTGCTCCTCTGATGCTGCTTGGCCTGCTGTGTTGATCCAGCTCTACACCTTGTTGTCTTAGGGTAGCTCGTCACTTGTGTATCTTGACTCAATACCTCATGTGGGAACACAAATCAGGATGTTCAAACTGTGTGATTTTGCACTCACAGTTTGATGTGTGAATGATTGAGCAGCACTAACTCTCAGGTAGCAATGCTCTTTTGCTACTCCAATGAGTCATGCAAGGTTGGAGTAGGTCAGACAGCAAACAGTTCTCCTTCTCCCAGAGGATAATAGACCTATGGAACAAACTGAGAGTATTGACTGTCTTCACATGAGAGCTGGGCTAGTTTCTCACTGCATGAAAAAAAACAAGCTTTTTGTTGAGTATAGCCTATTAGGGTAATTTTCATCACTTTAAGTGGTGTGTGTGAGAGTCGGTAAGAGAAAGGTAAATATTAGCTATCTTCCAGATTCTTTTCCAAATTGATTTTTTTTTTAAACTTTCCCCAGGAGCCTACATGGGTTGTTATATCATGATCCCTAAAGTATCACAAACTGATTTTTCTGCCTGCCATTTTATTTATTTGTCTATTTCTATATACAAGAGAAGAAAGTTAACCCCCCAATCAATACTATCAGACTTAAGAATTAGGAACACACTGGACTGAGAATGAACCATTGTGAGCCTTCAACCTGTCCTGATGAATTGACCTTGTCCACATATTTAGTCATTTCTTTTGTCAAATATTCAGCTCCTGCTTGAATTTTGTCAGGTCTCCGCCATCCTCATTCTCCCCTACTTTATTCACAGTCTATCTTTCTTTATCAATTCTCATTTGAACCCTAGTGCTCAGAGAAGGAAATCAAAGGGACATTACACAAGTTCCTATAAACAACCTGGAGGAATTTAAAACCTATTTTGTATCTTTTCTCAGTAATGAATGCAAAAGCCTTAAGACGGAAAATGGTGTCAAACATAATTCCAGGCTTCAATAAATGGTAAAGTTCTTATGTTTTGATAGAGTTTCTGCTTCTGAATATTTCTGAATTCGAGGCACAGCCTGAGGTGCCCACATGCTTGGGGCTAAAGACTAGAACTAGGGTCAAAAGAAGGATCTTTCATTTAGGACAGATGAGGAGGGCGGTTAGTGTTTGAAATTCTCTCTTCCAGCAAGCAGCCATGGCTCATTGTATGTACTGAGGGGTGACTTAGACTGATTTTCTTTTATTGTTGAAAGATATAGAGGGCAGGCTGAAAGTTCAGCCAAAGTCAAATCAAATCAGCCATCAGTTTATTGAGTGGCACATGAGGCTCAACGAGCCAAATGACATCTTATGGCATGGCAGAGCTTTACGGAGGATGACAGCACAGTTAGAGGTGCCAATTTTCCAGATAAGATTCATTTGCCCCCTCAAGTGAACATAAAAAATGCTTCGGAATTATTGGCTGGACATAAGGAGGGTTTGTAGATTCAGTTAACCAGTATGGAAAACAAATTGTCTGGTTATTTATCTTATTGTGTGACCATGTTGTATACAGGTTGGCTGTTACATTTCACTACGTAACAACAAACCCTACCTGTCAAAGATTTTTCTCAATTAGCCACGAAACACTTTCAGGCACTGAGACATTCTGAGCTTGTGATAAGATTTTTCACTTACATAAGCACCTTAAAAGAAGAAGATTGAACTGTAAAGTCAAATATGTCTTATGTTGGTTCAAAATTAAAATTCAACCTTAAGGCTTCTCAGCAGGAGATAATGAACTCTTGTACTCCCTGGTTTTTAAACAACAAAACGTATTGTAGGCGGTCTGGTGTCTGAATCTATTCCCCGTAGCACAAAGCCTGCACAGTTATGCTTTAGAGAGGTGGGGCAAGAAACAGGCAGACACTTCACACATGGATGATGGTGCTGTTTACAGAAGTCTAGTCCTAGAACAATTGGTAGAAATTGTTTTGGAGCCTGTGCCACCGAATCCAGCCACCACTGAACATCCGAAACAGGATACACATCCACTAGAATTAGAAGGAGAATAAGAAATAATGGGAAAACTTGCTTTTATTAGTGACCTCCAATTCAAAGTCACCAGAAATTATTTAGTGTCACAAGAAAACAACTATAGTGCTTAGAGAGATAAGAGGCAGAAAAATCAAAAGTGAATCATATTAGATTTGAGATTTATTTGCTACAGGGACAACTATAGACACACTAGGCCTAAACAGTGAAAGGGAGCAGGAGAATCAGAATCCCTCTCAGTACAACACTATTCACACACAAATCAGATGGAGCACTGTATTTACTATAGCTAGGTGATGTAAAACAGGACCCAGTTCCTGGTCATTGAGCTTTGACAAGATTTCATGTGGAGAGGAGGCCAAAAGTGAACTTATTGGGCAAATTTTAGTGGATTCTGAAGAAAAGTCATAACAGGTTCAAAACATAAACATACAATGCTGGAGAAACTCACCTGCGGAGAAATAAAAATGGAGTTAAAAGGGGTTCTCATTCGGAAGAAGTACAACACCAGTGAAATAGTCACTTGGGCATGCATGCTGAACCTGGTGGTTGTAGTCACGCTGTTGGGGACTTTGGTATGTATTATGACATGGGGAACCTACAGACCAAGATTTAAGCTAACATTTCAGATTGCTTGAGATTAAAAATATTCTGAAATTGAACCTTCCTCACTCAGCAGTGATACCAAAGAAAGGTCTGTCGTCAATACGAATAACCTTGAAAATAGAATACCTGTCTTCCATTCCACATTCAAAACTTGGTTGTTCTTATCCTTTAATCAGCATGCTTTAGTTCTTGTTTTCCCCTCATTTATTGTTTGAGGAGCTCATCTGATTAGTCACACCAAGACAATAAGAATTACAAGATCTCTAGGATAGTTAACTGGTAATCCCTCAGGCATAAGAGTTAGAACCTCTTGAGTCAGGTCACTTGTGGTATTTAGTAATTCTTTATACTATGTTTTATTACTACCTCTTCAAAATGATTACTTCCTAAAAGGCAGTGTGCAAAAACAGTGATCACTGAGAATGTTCAGCTGTCAAAGCTTGTTGAATCTCAAAAAACAATCCCTAAGGGAGGGATAGTGTTGAACAGCAGTATATTGTGGGTTTAAAGCTCTAAATTATGACCTGTATTGGTTAATTTAGTTTATCTTGAATAATGCAAAGCAAGATTAGACCACTAAAATAGGATATATATTTGGAGTCTTGGTATCGTTTACATTCACAACAGACGTTTTGACACAAGTATCTTGGCTTAATGTTGACAGATGTGCTCTTAAGCCAATGTTGGTTGCCACAAGAGAATGAGTAATCATTAAAACAATGCTTTATTCTTGAAGGAGGTCAATATATTGAAGAGGTTTTTGCAAACATCAAAAGGAACCCTGAATGAAATTTAAGCTGATTTAATGTTGAAAGCGATGGAGACTATGGACAGGATTTGGGAAAAACAAATGGATTCAAGCTTCTGTTTACACACTGGATTTTGTGTATATCAACTGGAACATGAACCTCTATCTTAATAATAATAAACCTCTTGACAGCATAATCAAGAAAAACAGCAAGTTAAATCATTTTAAGGCAATATTCTACCTAGACAGCCTGGACATTCACACATTACAGAACAAGCTCAGATCAAAAGCACTTTCGATGGACTATTGATGGACCCGACTCATCATATTCTTGTTTGGTGATCCACATTTGTTGGAACGTGGAGAGAGAAGCCAAGATAGACCCACCAATCCACACCGAATACTTCCTTTCAGGTGGAGCAATGATTTTAATCTTCATGGTGCTTGGAGCCAAGGCTGTGATTTCTTTTTGCATTCGATCAGCAATACCTGGGTACATGGTGGATCCTCCAGACAAGACTGTATTGGCATACAGATCCTTCCTGATGTCTATGTCACATTTCATAATGCTGTTGAAGGTGGTCTCATGGATTCCAGTTGTCTCCATTCCTAGGAAGGAAGGTTGGAAGAGAGCCTCTGGGCACCTGAAACGTTCATTGCCAATGGTGATGACTTGACCATCTGGTAGCTCATAGCTTTTCTCTAGGGTTGAAGAGGAGGCAGCCATAACCATCTCGGACTCAAAGTCAAGAGCCACATAGCATAACTTCTCTTTGATGTCACGGACAATCTCCCTTTCAGCTGTGGTTGTGAAAGAGTACCCACGTTCAGTCAGAATCTTCATCAGGTAGTCAGTCAGGTCCCTGCCAGCCAGGTCTAGTCGCAGAATGGCATGGGGCAAGGCATACCCTTCATAAATAGGTACTGTGTGAGTCACACCATCACCAGAGTCCATTACAATACCTGTCGTGCGGCCAGAGGCATACAAGGACAGCACAGCCTGAATGGAGACATACATAGCCGGCGTGTTAAAGGTCTCAAACATAATCTGAGTCATCTTCTCCCGGTTAGCTTTGGGGTTGAGAGGTGCCTCTGTGAGGAGAACGGGATGTTCCTCTGGGGCAACTCGCAGCTCATTGTAGAAGGTGTGATGCCAGATCTTCTCCATGTCATCCCAGTTGGTCACAATCCCATGCTCAATTGGATACTTCAGAGTCAGAATCCCTCTCTTGCTCTGGGCTTCATCACCAACATAACTGTCTTTCTGACCCATTCCCACCATGACTCCCTGAAATTAGGAGAAGAGGTTCATGAGCAAGGCCAAATCAAACACGTTTCAGTTGGTGGAACACACGCAAGGTGCATTCAGACTTAGACACAAACCAAAAGATTGACACTCTGATTCAACAGGAGGGCGTGTTGCACAGTCAGAGATGCTACTTTTCATGAAATGTAATACCGAGACTCCTATTTGCTTTCTCATGTGGATATATAATTAAAAAAAACGGGAGTATTTTAAAGTACAGCAAAGGAATTACACCCCAGTGTTCTGGCCAACAGTTCTTCTTCAATCAACATCACAAAAAGTAGATTTTGTAGATTGACAGTTTCCTAAATTGCAATGACTATATTTCAAAAGTCTTTCATTTCTTGTAAAAGGGCTTTGGGACTTGGGGGAAAGACTATGCAAATGCAAGTCTCTCTTTCCAAAACAATGTAAATGGAATTTCATTATGATGTGTCTCTTCCCATTCAGCATGGAAAAAAGGAATAGGCAGTGCTTTAGGGCTAAATGTTGGTCAGGACCAATAGGATAGGAGATGCAATCATAGCATTTCAAGGGAACAGCACACCAGTTTCACTTAATTGTAGAAGTCATAGTCATGTGACTAGGATAAATTAAAAAACACACTTGTAATGTGTGTCAGGAAAGAAGTGAGTCATTGAAGGTTCTTTCGCTGTTGGGCACTGAACTAAGAGAGGATAACTCTTCATTCAGTATCAAATTGTAATTTATTCCCAGATCTGGGTGTTGATAGCAAAATTGGGATTATCTGTTGGCCTGCAAGGTGGCTCAGTGGTTAGTACTGCTGCCTCAGCACCAGGGACCCAGGTTTGATGCCACCCTCAGGCAACTGTGTACTGGAACAACTAGTTCCCTCTGTACCATGGAGTTATGCAGTCCCTCTTCATTTAAATAGTTTATTGCTTTTTATTCTTCCTGACAAAGTGGACACACATTTTCCTGCTTTAAACTCAATCTATCAATTTTTGCATTCACTTGTCTACGTGGAGTTTGCACATTCGCTGTGTCTCGTGGGTTTCCTCCCACAGTCCAAAGATGTGCAGCATAAGTGGGTTGGCCATGCTAAATTGCCCGTATTGTCCAGGGATGTTTAGGTTAGGTGGGTTAGACATGGGGAAATGCAGGAGAATGGGCCTGGGTAGAATGCTGTTCAGAGGGGTGGTGTCGACTTGTTGAGCCAAACGGCTGGTTTCCACACTGTAGGGACTCTGACTCTATCTGCTTGGTCACAAAAAAAAAGTGACTACAGCTGAATTGCTCACGAGGTCATTTCAGAGGACAACCAAGGCAGTAAGGGACCAGGATCATCAGCCTGAATGGTATTTTCTGCCCTGGAAATAAAAGGACATTGATGAACAAGTTTTACTTTATCAGCAGAGTGCTTCAATATCACTTTTACTGACAGTAGCTTTTTGTTCCCAAATATTTTCAACTGGGATTGTAATTCATATTCTCCGGATTCCGAATTCCTGTTCTAGTAACAGCCACTGCTTTTGTCATAGTTAGTCTGCAAGCTTCCTTTTCAGCTCAAGCACAGAAAGACACAGGTTAACATTTTGTTGTTGAGCCTGAATGCTTTCAAGCAAATCAGAGTAAAGAACTGCAATACAAAGGAAATCTAACATTATTTCTCATGTTAAAATCAGCTTAGTTTTTGATCTTAATCTTTGATTTGTAGGCGAGGAATGAAGTTTACAAATCCTGGTTCAACCAATAGAAGGATTCCCATTATTATCCCTCCCAAAAATAAAAATAAAAGTCCTTGTTAACCTACAAAAAACAAAGTATGAAAGATACTAGTTTGTCAAAATACTTAGGTTCTTTTATTGTAGTTATTTGTAAACTAGATCAGGATGGAACAAATATTTTTAATTAAAATGCATTTTGACCTTTGCCCAAAAGAGATAATATCCTTTGAAGGATTTCTCTTGCTCCAGTAAATGACAGGTTAACATAGAACAACAGGATGCAGTCGTTTCCTAGCAACCCAACTGCTGGTCCACGTAGCCCAACCTAGCATTGCATTCCCAACCTTCACAGACCTCCTCAAACTCCCCACTACCAAGAATAATCTTGCTTATTCCCAGTAACCCTGCTTCGGATGTCAGATGCAATTGAATGGCTTCATAGGCCATTTCAGAAAGCAGTTAAGCGTCACTCAAGTCAGTGGGAGTTGAATCTAATGCAAATTGAAAAGAAACAGAAGAGATTGTCCTTGAAAAAGACTACATAAATGCAATTCTCTTTCCAATACAATGCGAATGGAAACTCAATATGATGTTGTATTTGAAGATACATGTGGAAAGATGAACAGACAATGTTTTAGGGCAAATAGGAGATGTAACTTACAGAACAATCATTACTGTAAAAAAGAACTTAACAGTTGAAAACAGTACTAAAAGCAACAAAATCTTAGTTTTCTTTCCAAACATGATTTTGTATTGTGATGGGATTTGAACTCATGTTTTCTCAGGTAAGTCTGTGGATTGTTAAACTAGTAACATAACCAATATCCTTTGCAGATCATATATGAGTGAGAGAGAGAGAGAGAGAGAGAGAGAGAGAGAGCCCCCCAGAGACTACTTCAAACTCTTCCTAAAGTCTCAAAATATTTTATTTTGAATAATAATTGGAATAAAATTACCTGGTGGCGAGGCCTTCCAATGATGGAAGGAAATACAGCTCTAGGAGCATCATCCCCTGCAAACCCAGCCTTGCACATCCCAGATCCATTATCCACAACCAGAGCTGCAATCTCCTCGTCCCCCATGACTCAGAATGTGCTAGAAAAAAATCACTGCAAAGAGAACCAAAAATCAAAACATTTCACAGACAGAAAGAAAAGCAAACCACATTCTTGCAGTCAGTTCACCAGCAAATCTTACCTTCAAAGATAAGCCCAGCACAACTCCTCTTGCATTACAACACTCAGCAAATATGATTACTCATACATTCCTCAGCTCATTCACTGTTCTTTTATACTGCATCAGATTCAGCTCACTTATATCACATGGGGTTGACATGGGGGGGGGGGGGGGGGAAGCGAAAAATACTTCTTTTAAATTCATGTTTAAACCTTTTAGTTTCAATTTTAAATAATTGCCCCTGTTTTAATTTGCCTCTTCTTTAATGTAAATGAAAAAAATTCTTCAAATCTGATGTTATGTTTAACATCCTAATTGTCTTGCTTGCATTTGCATGGAACATTTTGAAATGTAGACTCAAGCTGAACAGAATTCACCAACATTGAATTGCTTTGAAATGGCTGGCTGTTGTTATGTAATCATTGTGTGCACATCATGATCCCACAAATAAGGATAAAAATGAAGAGTAGCTGAATAAATTTTTATTTTTGAAAGTTTAATATTGACCAGGACAGTGATACAATGATAGTGGAATTGTTGGCTGACCATGACACTTAATTAGTTATCAATGAAACAATAACAGAGCCAGGCATAACAGTCAGAAGTGGAGAGCTTCAGGCCATTGATCTAAAGTGGCTCCCAAGTAGTGCTCACAACATGCTATTCCTCATGGCCTGTATTACAAGACACTATTTTCCAAAATAAATCAAGCTTGTATTTGAATGAATTGATACCATCCACACCTACCTTTTTCTTCAGCATACTATTTCCTAGATTAACCACACTATAGCAACAATTCCCTACACTTATACCAATTTCCCTTGCAATAAATATTAGCATTCCATTTACTTTCCAATCCTTTGACCTACTTTCATAAAAACTTCCTCTGATTTGTGTACTGGAACAATTAGTTCCCTCTGTACCATGGAGTTATGCAGTCCCTCTTCATTTAAATAGTATATTGCTTTTTATTCTTCCTGACAAAGTGGACACACATTTTCCTGCTTTAAACTCAATCTATCAATTTTTGCATTCACTTAACCAATCTAAATTCCTTTGTAGTCTTATGTCCACTTGACAACTTACTTTTCAACCTACCCCTCTGACAAACTGTCATTGCTATTTAAAACTAAAGTAGATGGATTTGCAATCTCATTTTGAATTGAAGCATGGAGTAACAAAGATAAACTGGAGATTAATCCTATCAGTGTCTATTTTGTACATGAAGGGCAATGTCAAGATTGCAAGAAACACACATAATCTAACTATTCTCCTGGAGGCAGAGTTTCTGGGAATTGCATGAATTCACTGTATGTGTACGGAGAAGGGTTTAGGCCCAAAATGTCGAGTTTTCCTGCTCCTATGATGCTGCTTGACCTGCTGTGTTCATCCAAACCCATGCTTGTTACCTCTATCTTCTGTTTGTTTGTTTGCTATAAAAACATTGGTGAAGGAAATAAAAGCCCTTTCTCAAGGTGAAACTAAGAATTAAAGTACAAACTTAGAAGATATCAATTAAGCCAGGCAGAGTCATAATGATTTTATGAAAGGGAAATTATTTTTGACTAATTTATTTGAGTTCTTTTTAAAAGAATAACACACAATGTAGATAAAGGAGAACCAGATTAAGTTGTGTATGTAGATTTCCAGAAGGCATTTGACAACTAGTAGGTTGCTGGAAAAAACAATGGATGTGTTTTCAGATTTTGAAAAAAAAATTGGCAATGTGTTTCACAAAAGCTTATTTTTAAAAAATGAGTTTGCAGCTAATGCATTAGTATGGTCAGAAAGGTATGAAGATTCAGCCCACAATCATTATGAATGAATGTAGGTCATTTTCAAATTCTAGGTTTGACCATAATTGGGGATGGCAAATCTGAAACAAAACATTACTGGTAGCTGTGTGTTCCACAATTGTTCATCTGAATGACATCTGGAGAGTACCAACAACAGTCTAAACTTGAAAAAAACAACTGACAGAACCCTTGAAGTGGTGCGTTGTAGTGTAAGGGAATGAAAGCTGGAATCTTGGGAAGGCTGATGAGAACAAGATTTTGCACAGTGGCCCTGGTGGAGCATCCTTAAATCATTTGAACAGAGAGAATAACCAACAGATTTAGTAAATTGGAAATGCAGTACCTCATGGGCTTTTAGCTGAAGTGAAGTAGCAGAAATGGAGGGTATACTACCTCTGAATAAAGTGAGATTGGAATTAAGTGTTGGTTGACAATAAAAGGTAAAACATTAGTCAGGTGAGATGAGGACTGAGTTTATACTTGAAATTCAGCCCATGCTCCTGACCTTTGGCCAAGTAGTTTGGTGGCAGGGAATGGAGAGAGGAATGTGGTAGACTGATTAAAGGACCTCCTTGTTGTTGTGCTCTTGGGCATGGTCCAGTTGACCATCAGGAGGTCCAAGCAGCAGGCTGCTGAAGTAGTAATTGACCTGTCTGACTGCCTCTGTTTTGAGGTCACATCTGTATCTGCATGCTTCCGTATCCTTGAAGCATTCAATGACCAGTGGGTGCCATGGGGTTCAGGAGGGAATCCTAATCTCAAGTAATTTCATTTTAATTTGAAGGTTTCTTTTTAACAAGTTGTTTTAAATTGCGAGTACTTGAATTAAAGTGCTCCTTACATGAGGTTGATTTATTTATTTGTTATTTAATTATTTTAAAAGCATGTAAAGAGATGCTTATTTACACTGTTTGTGGCTTTTAGAGTTAGGAGATGTACAGTTATAAATATGTCTCACTTTGTTCACAATGTACAACTGAGTAAATAATTGTTGAGTAAATTCAAGTCAGAAATCTAGAGATTTTTAGATACTAAGAAAATGAAAGAATATGTCGAAGAATATAACTGTGGATACTGCATAAGTGTGCTGCTTAAGTAGAGGGTTGACTATGATCTAACTGAATTGCAGATAAAGCTCAAAAGTCCAAGTGGTCTACTTCCTCTATTATATAAAACCAAAAGAACTGTGGATGCTGGAAAAGCTCAGTGGGTCTGGCAGCTTCTTGTGGAGAGAAATCAGAATTAACATTTCGGGTTGAGTGACCCTTCAAAACTCTTATTATGTTTGGAGGTGAGGGTGATGGAGGATAGCATTATTCTCAGACAACTGTCCCAAAGTTATGCTTAATATTTATCTTTCAAACACCACCTTTCACATTACCATCTGGATATTTAATCTCCATACTGCTATCTTCGCTTGTTTGTTGCATTGCAATGGGGGTACCAACAATTGGTGGCCATTGTAGTAGTTCGCTGCCTCCTGTTCTCCTTTCTATGTTAAATCTAGGGGTATATCCAATTAAAAGTGTAGAGAATAAACCACGAGAGAGAAGTACCACATCTACAAATATTCCAATTCCTCCACTACCAAACTCAGTAGTAGCAGTATACATTTACTAGATGCTCTGCAGGTGGAATTCGGCGTGAGACAATCTACTGTGTTGAGTGTGATAGCAACACCCTCAATTATTATGTAGAAATAATGATAGTACTTCAGTGGCTTAGAGGTTTTTGGGGATTTCCAGATCTCAGGAAAATGACTACAGGCAAGTTCCACATTGGTTACGGTTAACATGTCCAAATGAGCCAATTTTAACAGAGAAGCGCAGATAATGGAACAGCTCTTGAATCTCCTTAAAAAAGGTGGCACAGTGGCTCTTTGGTTAGCACTGCTGCCTCACAGTGCCAGGGACCCAGGTTCAATTCCACCATTGGGTGACTGTCTGTGTGGAGTTTGCACATTCTCCCTGTGTCTGTGTGGGTTTCCCCTGGGAGCTCTGGTTTCCTCAGCCCAAAGATGTGCAGGCTAAGTGAATTGGCCATGTTAAATTGCCCATAGTGTTCAGGGATGTGTAGATTAGGTGGGTTTACAGGGGAATGGGTCTGGGTGGGATACTCTGTGGGTCAGTGTGGAATTGTTGGGCCGAAGGGCCTGTTTCCACACTATGGGGATTCTATGATTCTCCAAGGTTTACAGTTGCCTGTCTCACATTTAAGAAAGATCTAATTAGTTGCAAAAATAATTTATTCAAACGTTTAAATGTATCAAAAACTTATATGCAATTTCCACATCAAGATTTGTTTCAAGTGCTTTATTGAACAGCTCACTGACAAACATTTTCAGATGCAAGCTGGGGGCAAGAAAACATCCAAGTCTGGTTCTACAAATGAATCAAACGATAAGGAATCATGGTTTTAACAGAAAATGACTGCGGATACTGTGGATCTGAAGAAAACAAAGCGCTGGAGAAACTCGGCGCATCTAGTTGCATCTGTGGAGAGAGCAACAGTTTTGCGATCAATGTGACTCTTCTTTGGAACTCTCAGTTCCTATTCACATTAGTTCCTAGTCATATTATCTCAAAACATTAACTTTATTTCTCTCTCTCTCCACAGATACTGTCAGATGTGTTGATTTATCCACTATTTTATGTGGCCATAGATTTGTAGCAAATAGTGTTGTTTTATTCACAATAGGTAATTTATGTTCATCAATAGGCTATGGTTCCACAACTGTCTATGGTCTATTGCATCAGCATTGACACCACTGCCAGAGGTTGGTGGGGGATGGGGAAGCAAATTGACCCTGGTGCATTTTACGCCTGAGCCAAAATAATTGTACTGAGGGTGAGTAAAAAGAAATTATAGGGGTGACAAAGAGCTTAATTTGTCAGAGAATAACAAAGCTTTGATGTTTCGCCAGACAGTACTTTGATGGAAGGGGTGAAGGAATGGTAGACTTTAAAGGATCAATGCCAGTGAACTAAGATTGATTAGCAGCTGCCAATGGTTCTAGCAACATTGTAGGTTTGAAGGGAGCAAGAAATTATTAATTGAACATTGAATTCAAAGCAATGGATATTATCAAGTTTATTATAATAACCTGAGGATTATTCACATCGAAAACAATAACCATTATTGAGAGAGGAAAATCCATGAAGGACAAGACTTGAGTAGAAAGCTCATAACTGTGGGTCATTCCAATCACATCTGTAGCAGAACACACTCCTGTTAATGATTCACAAAGAAAAAGCACTCACTCTCTGGGAGTTTAGAATTGGAACGGCAGACCAGAACTAAGTACAATAGAGAGTTCTGGAACTGTAGAATTTGAGTAATTTATTTCATCAATTATTTAGAAACACTTGCGTGTGACTATAAAAGTCCCTAATTTATTATATTCCTTCGTAGTAATCTATCAGAGAGTCTGAAACACATATTGTCAATGACAGAGACAATTAAGGAACTCATTACTTTCTTTCAGGCTGTGACAGCTATACTGCCACAGCCATCTCAATCTAAATTCAAGATTCACAGAACAGTTTTCGTTGTTGTCATACAAGATCTTCATCTCAGTTGCAGTAGTGAACTGCAGCAAACCATATGGAGTCAGGATCTTGTAGTCAGTGAAACCCCTAGTAATGAGACGTGACTCAGTAGGACATGGGGAAAGGCAAACCCCTCATAGATGGATACGATGTGGGCCATAGCAAAGCTGTTTTTTCTTTTCTAAAGAAGGGTCCAGACCTGAAACTTCAGCTTTCCTGGTTCCCTGATGCTGCTTGGCTTGCTGTGTTCATCCAGCTCTACACCTCGTTATCTCTGTTGATAATACCCATTGTGTAACCAAAGAGACAAAAGCCAACACAGCTTGGATGGTAACAAAGGTGGACAGTATGACAAATGTCTCAGGCTCAGATGATTTTTGGGGTTCAGGTCCCTTGGGTAATATGTTGTTCTTCTGAGGCAACTCATTGCTCTCTACAAAATGTGTAATAACTCAGGAAACCCAACTGGAAAAGGAATACTGTTTATTGGTGTACGCCAAAATAGTGCCACTACTTTTGGCATATATAGACTGGCCCCAGCCGAGGCAGATAGTTCCGCAGACTCGTCCCTGTGTCTGCCTTATTTTTCTTCAATATCCAAAAGTGTTTATGCAGAACTGAACATTTCTTCCCATCACCAAATCACCTTGTTATTAAGTATTAACCATCACCACCAGTGAAACACTATGAAGCCAATTAGATATTTACATGTAAAACCCACTACAGGCAATTGGAGGTAACAAGGTGCAGAGCCAGATGAACACAGCAGGTCAAGCACCATCAGAGGAGCAGGAAGGCTGACGTTTCGGGCCTAGACCAGGCAATTGGATTTACTTTATAAAGGGCTCACGTGATGTGTTGGAGTTAGGCAGGCCATTGCCATTTCTAAGGGAACTCACACTCAGCAAGCTTCATGACGAGATTAATTATTGATACCCCAAGGGCCTTGTAGGGGTTATCACAGAAGGAATGTTTCAATTTCACCTTACAGCCTTTGCCCTGACAATGTCTAGCTGTAGAGTTGAAGCATCCTTTAGAACTCATTGTGCCCTTACTCAAACACCACTAGTTCAACCACAACTCGTATCTGTCTGACAAAGTGTAAAATCAAGCAGGTCCTCACACAAGGCAAGATAAATTCGATTTCACCAATTATTGCCCCATCATTTTACTCTCTTAATCAGCAAAAATGTAGTGGAAGGTGTTAATAGCCCTACCAGGCAGCAATTAATCACTAAATAACTTACCTACTTACACTTAGTTTGGGTTTTGGCAAGACCATTCAACTTCAGCTTTCATTACAGCTAGTGTCCTAGGCTCAACTATCTTAAGCTGCTCCAACATGACCCTCCTTCCATCATAAGGTGAGAAGTGGTGACATTCATTGCTCAACGTACGATGTTCAGAAAACAAAAGATAAAGCAAAGGGTTTGGAACCAGAAATTAGAAGAAAATGTGGAACAAAGTAAAGATGCGATAGGTGTAGTAGTGGGTTTTACACATGTCAGTTTGCCAGCACACTAAACTCATACTTCTTACTGAAAGTGGTTAAAAGTATATAGCTTATACCCACTCAAATTGCTAACCTCTCAATGAATTAACACCATAACTGAGATTTAAGAGAGTGTTTTAAACTGAGGAGCAGAAACTAAAGGAATTAAAAATATTACTTGTGTATATATGAGACAGGTAAGTGAAAATTGTTTCCACATTAGAATTCTAGGATCTCTTACAGAGTTGTTGTTTTGAGTTTAATGTGAATCTTCTTCAGAAGTGGTAATTTGCAATGGTCTTCTCATCGGAGGATATAAGTAACATTCCAGTAAAAGCTGCATTTCAGTGGAATGAAAAGAAGGGAGGAACTCAAGAAAATTGCAATTGCCAGGGAAATGGTACTGAGTAAATTATGGAGCTACACGCTGACAAATCTTTGGTTCCTGATGGACTCAATCCTAGTTTCTTAAAAGAAGTGGTTTGTGAGATAGTTGAAGCATTGTTTCTAATTTTCCAACAGTCCTTAGACTCAGGAAAAATTTGATTGGATCTGGAAGATAGCATATATAATCCCTTAGTCAAAAAGGAGACAGAAAACAGGGAAATACAGGCCACTTAGAGTCATAAACAGAACCTTCAGTCCAATTCATCCACGCTGACCAGATATCCTAAATTAATCTAGTCCCATTTGCCAGCATTTAGCCCATAACCCTCTATATCCTCCCTATTCATGTACCCATCCAGAAGCATTTTAAATGTTGTAGTTCTACCAGCCTCCATTACTTTCTCTGGCAGCTCATTCCATACAACCACCACCCCCTTCGTGATAGATTTGCCCCTTAGGTCTGTTTTGTATCTTTCCCCTTTCACTTTAAACCTATCCCCTCTAATTTTGGTCTTCCCCTACCCCGGGCAAAATACCTTGGCTAGTCATCCTATCTATGCCCCTCATGGTTTTATAAACCTCTTTAAGGTTTAAATCTCAGCCTCTGATGCTCCTGGGAAAATAGCCCCAGCCTATTCATTGTCTCCCTGTAGCTCAAACCCTCTAATCCTGGCAACATCCTTGTAATCACAGAGAAAATATTAGAAGCTATAAAGGCATTATAGTAGGGATTTTAGAAAAATGCAAGATAATCAGGCTACGTTAAAATGATTTATTGAAAGGGAAATGATGTTTAATCAATTTGTTAGAGTTCTTTGAAGAATTAATACGTGCAATGGATAAAAGGGAAATGGCAGTGAATAGTAGTGTCGCTGGTCTAGAAATCCAGATGGCCAAGCTAATTCTCTGTGGGCAGGAGATCAAATTGCATCACGAAGTGACTGGAAATCAAACTCAAGCAATAAATCTGGAATTGACCGCTAACCTCAGTAATGATGACCACAAAAAGTATCATTGAATGATGTAAAAACTCATCTCATTCACTAATTATTGTTTAGGGAAGGAATCTTGTCTGCCATCCTTATCCTGTTTGGCCCACATGTGATTTTAGACCCAGTCCCAATGTAGTTGAATCTTAGTCATCCTCAGAAATGTTCAAGCAAGCCATTCAGTTCAAGGGCATAGGGATAGGGAACAGAAGTTGGCTTTGCTTACTCTGTCTACATCCAATGAATTTTTTTGAAGAAGTAATGGAACACGAATTGAGGTTATTAGTGAGGTGACAGAAGTTTCAACAAGGGATGAAGAAAAGAACTTCCTCCACTTCTCTCTCAGGAGGGAAGAACAGTATGAAAGTGCGCATCAGGGATAAGTCCATGAGGTAAATATTTTTATGTCACTGTTCATGGTAGAGGGAGCAGGAATATTTACTCCTGAACCACCAAGATTACCTCAACACAGCCCGCCCTCTGACTCCCCAGTCTCCAACTCCACTACTCATTCTCTTCCCTAGAATCTCCAACTACCATATTTGATCTTTGACTCCCTTGCCCTCATCCAGTTTGGCTGAATGTGATGTACTGATGAAGGGAGGTCAGTCAGAGTGTATCAAAAATTTGCCCACCAAACAAATAAAAAGTATAATCTAAGAGGGAATCTTTTGTGAAACTTTACAGGCATATACATTTATTCAAAAACGCTTTCTGAAAATGTGATTTTATATGGTGGAGACTTTTAACTGGACTGACCTCTCTATTGATCCCTCCCCCAACCCACAACACCATCCCAAAACTTGTCCCTATCTCATGTGATGTCAATGAGCTCAAGACTTAGGTAGTATTAAGAGAAGATCAATAAACACAAATATGTCACTTAGGTAGCTTAATATTGGATTTGATTTTTAGAAGGTTAGTACACAGGAGGTATAAAATAACTACTGTTTTCTTTATGTGTAGATGTGCTGTTCTTTTTTCTCTCTTAATTTCCAGTATTTTTTAGCAGGTTTTGAATCATGGCGGATGAGGAGATTGCACCATTGGTTATAGATAATGGATCTGGGATGTGTAAGGCTGGGTTTGCAGGGGATGATGCTCCTAGAGCGGTATTCCCTTCCATCATAGGGAGGCTTCGACATGAGGTCAGTATTTAATAGACTTCTTTTTTTTTTAACTCTTCTAATTTTTATAAGGGGCCTTCAACTTGCTAACAGATATCATCTTGTAAGTTCTTTAAGCAAGCAAACTGCACGTTAAATGATGAATTTAGAGACTGCAGTCAATATTTCAATGGTGTTATTTCTCTAGACTTTTTTCCTCTTTTTCTCTCCTAACCTTATGTGTTTAAGTAATTGGTGTTTACGAATAAATACTGAAAAAGTATAATATTCAAAATTTGGAAGCTCACCAATAATGCTGAGCCAAAAGAACTATTAGGAGGAGTAAATAATATATTTGTCAAAAATGTAAGTGAGGAGTGAAAAAAGTAGAGAGGATTAGTGCCTAGATAGTTGAAGAAATTGCTGCCAAAGTTGGGACAAAGAAAGTACAAGGTATCATGGAGAGATTTAAAATGCATAAAATATTGGAACTGTCAAATCTGTCAAAGAACTGCCAAAAATCACTTTCAAAGCTGTCAAACAACGTTGAATTGTTCTATGGAAATGGTACAGTGAGATTTACTAGAAAGATGCCAAGGATGAAGACTTTAGTTATGCAGAGGTGCAAGAGAAACTAGGGTGGTTTCTATGTCTCCCTTGCAACAGAGAAGATTAAGGTAGTTGGGCAGGTTTAATAGAGATGCTCAAAATTATGGGAGAAAAATTTGAAAAGATTGATAGGGAGAAACTGGTTCCAATTATGGAAAGTAACTAACCAGAGGAAATCTATTTAGAATAATTGACCCAGATGTGATTTAAGGGAACCTTTGTTAAACACCATTGGTTGTAATCTGGAATGTACTGTCCAAATGAAAGGTGTTGGAATTAATTAGGAATACTCAAAAGTGAATTCAGTAAATAGCCAAATGAGAAAAAAAAATACAGGCTTATGAAGAAAGAGAAATGGAGTGTGATTGATTGGATATCTCAACTAAAGAACTAGCACAGGTACGACAGGCTATATGTTTTCCTACTCTTCTATTTTAATCTATAACTTTATGGGAAATCCATACGTGGTCCTGCAGAGTTTAACGCTGTGGACTACCATATTATTTGAAGCCATCCCACTACTCCATCTATGTGCAAAATACAGTTAGGTATATTGTAAGGTCTGTTGGTTAATGCAGAAAATAGACGCATGTTTCTATAGACATGCTTTTCATTTGCCCTCAACTGGACAATTCACAAGAAATACTACAGTAAAGGGAAATAAAAGTTGTACTATATGAGAGGACAGTACTGATTGACATGTGGGCTCTGCTTGCAAATGGCATTGTCAGTGAGAATCTACGATTTAATGATGACTGCCCGTTATCTGCCAAGATTTGTTTAAATTTTAAACATGGTAAGTTGACTCTGACTGGTCAAGACATTGCCACAAGAAAGGTACCAGAGAATGGCTATTCCTTAGTTAGTTGCATTGAAAAATGAGCAGTGTGTGTAGATGTTCATTCTGCAAAGAACAAGTGCGCTGTGTATTTGTACATGTGGCTTCCATTGCCCTGTAAGTTGCCATACTGCAAATCTGATTGATCATCTACATTGGTTGTCACTAATGTTGTCCAATTGCAGAATCACATCAAATGTTGGATTTTGTGAGAAACTCACAGCATAATGTCTAACATTAGTTGTGATTCTCTTTTAGTTTAGTATTACTTACAAGTTTTCCTAATGAGGGCAGGATTTTCAACAAAATGTGCCTTTTTTCAGCAATACTCAATTTCAATACTACCAGGCAACTATAAGGTCTATTGGACGACTATAAATTTAACATCAATGTTTTCAGTTAGGGTCAAAAATCACACGACACCAGCTTATACTCCAACAGGTTTATTTAAAGACATACGCTTTTGGACTCTCACTCATTCTTCAGGTGTCAATGAGAGGGGTGGCATCAGACACAGAATTTATAAGCAAAAGATCAAAGGGTCATAGACCAGTGTTGAACAAACCTAAGATGGCTGTTAAATCTGTAATCAGTTAGAAAGGATTAATATGTAAATTCCAGAATTTCTTTCAAGACATTGGCCTGAGATAGCTAAAGGTTTTATCAATTCCCTCAGTATACCAGAGGTGACATCCCAGGTCAGACAATGCATTTTAGGTGTGAGGCCTTGTTTCGAAACTGGCTGTGCATCAAATTGGAGTCAGACTGGTTTTATTTGCAAAGTAGGAATTTATGAAATGCCACATTGACTGTTTACAAATTGTGTGCTTTTTGAACAAAATAGAATGTATCTGCAATTACAAATCTGCAAATGGAAATACAGACCATAAATTTATGGATGTGCTGTGTGTGTGTGTTTGTGTGTGTGAGGGAGTGGTGCGTGTGTGTGTGACGGAGTGGGTCCGTGTGTAGATAGTGTGGTGGGTCACCTGTAGTATGACATGATCGCAAGATCCCTGCTGAGGCCACCCTCTTGGGTGCCCAATTTGGTGATCACCCTCTGCTCGGTGACTCCACCCTAAACATGTTAAGACAGGCAGGACAAGTCCTACACATACACAGAGATAACGCAGTGTGGAGCTGGAGGAAAACCGCAGGCCAGGCAGCATTAGAGGAGCAGGAAAATTGATGTTTCACGTCCGCACCCTTCTTTTCTTTTCTGAAGAAGGATCCTGACCCGAAATGTCAGCTTTCCTGCTCCTCTGATCCTGCCTGGCCTGCTGTGTTCGTCCAGCTCCACACTGTGTTATCTCTGGCTCCAGCATCAGCAGTTCTTACCATCCCTGCGCATACGCGGGATCTGTTCAGATGAGGAGGAATGCAACAGACGCCTGTAGATGCTGAAGGACACCCTCATAAGAACGGGATATGATGTTGAACTCATCAATCAACACTTCCAATGTGCCACAGCAACAAACTGTAATAACCTCCTCAGAAGGCAGATATGGGATACGTCCGACAGCGTACCCTTCATTGTCCAGTACTTCCCGGGATGAATTTGCAATTGCAGATACATTCTATTTTGTTCAAAAAGCACACAATTTGTTGATAGTCAACATGGTATTTTAGAAATTCCTAGTTTGAAAGTAAAACCAGTCTGACTCCAAGTTGATACACAGCTAGATTCTAAACAAGGCCTCACACCTAAAATGCATTGTCTGACCTGGGATGTCACCTCTATTATACTGAAGGAACTAAAATAACCTTTATTTATCTCAGGGCAGTGACTTGAAAGAAATTCTGGAATTTTTTATTAATCCTTTCCAACTGATTTAAGACTTAACAGCCATCTAAGTTTTGTTCAATACTGCATCAGTTCTTCTGACCCTTTCATCTTTTGCTTATAACTTCTGTATCTGATGCCAACTGTCTCACAGGCACCTGAAGAAGGAGCGAGACTCTAAAAGCTTGAGTCTTCAAATAAACCTGGTGTTGTGTGATTTTTGACCTTGTCCATTCCAGTATGGGCACCTCCGCATCATACGTTCAGTTAAGGGAAAATTCTGACCCTTGAGTATGTTGTACATGAACAGACTATCTTAACTGGATAGAATGATAGGTACTAGGAGAAAATGAACAATTTCTAAACAAGATACATTTAAATGTTGAATTTTAAGCTTACACTTCTTGGTGCATTAAATATGTAAGCATGGAAAATGAAGGGGTGTTGGGTGAAAGAGCAGGTCAGAGGCTAGGAATTCTGCAATAGCTTATTTTCTGACTCTCCAAAGCCTGTCCACCATTAACAAAGTACATGCTAGAATTGTAATAGAGTTGTCTTCTATTGCCTAAGTGAGAGCAACTCCAGTGACACTCAAGAAGCTTAGCAACATCCGGGACAAAGTAATCTGGTTAACTGGCACCCCATCCACAAGCATTCACTCTCTCCACCATTGACACTCAGTAGCAGCAATGTGTACTATCTATAAGATCCAGAAATTTACCAGGTTCCTCAGACTGCACTTTCCAAAAGTTATGACCACTACCATACAGAAGGCCAAGGGCAGAAGATATATGAGAATAATATAACTTGCAAGTTCCCCTTCAAGCCACTCACCATCTGTTTTGGGTCACCTTCACTGAGTAAAAATTCTGGAACTCCGTCTCCAGCAACATTGTGGCTCCACCAACAGCAAATATACTGCAGCAGTTCAAGAAGACAGCTCACCAACACCTTCTGAAGGACATCTAGCGATGGACAATAAATGGTGGCTCAGCAAGTGATGGCCCTGTCCCATGAATGAATAAAAAAAAAGAAATGGGAGGAGGACAGTGGAAAATATAAACCCCCTTGTCTTCAATTTCTTTTACTAGAACACTTCACAACTAATAATTGTTACCTGAACCATAATGACTGAACACAAGTTGTTAAAGAGATAGCATCATGTCTTTTAAAACTAATTTAATTTTTTTCGTGAAAGAAGATTTATGTATTCCGAAATAAAATTCTACAACGCAACAATTCCCTACAACCAGATGTGGATGTATTTGAATCCTCCACTCTGAGAAATTTAAATCCAACGGCTCCAGTTTTTGTTCCCAAGTCAGGAATGCAAAAATAAGATATTTCCTTGTATCACAAACCCAACCTGAGAAAAAAGGCCCCAGAAGGTCTAATTTATATTCCGAGTGGCAGAGTTCCTTGCGAAGCAGGCTAGGCAACCCCAGAATGAGAGTGGAGGATGCTGGTCGTGGATACAGACTAAGCTGCAGATCTACTCTGCAGTTTAATTTTTGAAAGAAAAGAGAATGAAACCAAAAACGTCCCTCCAGCTCTCAACCTTCACACTTCTTCCCCAACACACTCCCCAGGCCCTAATCCCTTCCTGCCAATCTGTAATCCTCTACTCATCCCAATGGCTCAGCATTCACACAATGCCACCCTGATGCTCAGAACTGGACACAATATTCCAAAATAGGCTTAACCGACAATTATATAATCGTTTGGCTTAATGTCTTGTGCTCTTGTCTGTTATGTATTATATCTCATGCATACAAAGGTATGGCACCAGTTTCTTTATCAAAACCAGAGTTTGTAGTCATGAGATTTCAGATTACTTTCAGTTTTTGGGAAACTACACCTAGTTTTGACTAACAGCGCGCAGAATCAAGGAATCAGACACATATGATCAAATATCAAACAATTGAACAATTAAATACTGCCATCACTATTTTTAAAGTCTGAAATCCTGCTCTTTTTTTACACATCTTTCCCTATTCAATCAAAGATTTGTGTGTGTGTCCTCCCTGATCTCTGTTCCTGTACTAACGTATCATTAGTTTATATTATCACTCCTCATTCTTACTACGAAAATGATTCACTTCTTTATTTGGTATCTGTCTTTCTATTTCATCAGTGTCTCTGTATCTCCTGAAACCCATCACTTTCCACCTCACTGTTCTTTACATTACCATTATCACATTCTGATTTGGGTAATTAAAGTCTTCTACTACAGCTATTCAATGATATTTGCAACTCTGTAATATCCTTGTTGATTTGTAGCTTACATCCTTTTCACTGTCAGTGGTCTACAGGCTACACTGAGCAAGTCATTGCACCTTTTTTTATTATTTAGTTCTAGCCAGTGCATTTCTACTGAAAGAGTCCAAAGTAGGTTCTAGTTTCTTTTGGCTTTTGCTGCTGATGGCTAAAAGTAACCGGTTCGAAGTGTTTCAAGGCTTTCATGTATGTGATGGACTCACATTGAATAATGATAGGATGCTGAACTATACAGGGCATTGGGGAAAGTGACTTAAAATTTTGTAACATGGGATGTGGCTAAGGACAGGTAAGCTGTTTGTCTCGGCGCTTACGATGACTAAACAGAGATAGATGTTGGAATATGTACTAGTAGGTGTAAGGAAGTGTCAGCTGTGTGACCTAAGTGATGTGAGAAGTGTTGGTCTGTGGCTATTGTGCCAATATACTAATGGTGAAGGGCAATTCCAGACTGCCAGTGCTTGGCTGGGTGTGTGGCTAGGGTCAAAAATGGTACCAGTGCCAGGAATTCCATGATATCTGAGTCAATGGCAAGTACTTCTGCTTACGGCCACTAAGAGAATTGGGCTACCATTGAACAAACAGGATGCCATAGAAACATAAAGATAACAAGGCGTTGAGCTGGATGAACACAGCAGGCCAAGCAGCATCAGAGGAGCAGGAAGGCTGACGTTTTGGGTCTAGGCCCAAAA
>JAHRHZ010000054.1:1643512-1657019 GCA_024137785.1 Ginglymostoma cirratum
CCCAAAACGTCAGCCTTCCTGCTCCTCTGATGCTGCTTGGCCTGCTGTGTTCATCCAGCTCTACAACTTGTTATCTCAGATTCTCCAGCATCTGCAGTTCCTACTATCTCTGCCATAGAAACATGATAGCTCTATATGAGGCAAATTTGGGATGACAGTGCGAGCAACACAATAGACAGTAGACGATAGACAATAGGAGCAGGAGTAGGCCATTTGGCCCTTCGAGCCAGCAACACATTGTGCTTCATGAAGGCAAACCCAATGAAAATGGTATTTAGCTGATTTCTGCTAAAATTCTGTCCCAAATTTCAACCCGTTCCCCAAAACCACCACTTCACAATGATTAAAATCCACCTCTATGCCTAACTTTGTATTTGATTTTACTGATTCTCCCTACTTCTGTCTTGTGGATGGTGGAGTCTACTTGCTTAAATACTCAAAATTGAGACTTTAGACTTTCTCAACTTCTAATAATCTGTTTATTTGTGGCCTTACCCTCTTAGCCTAAAAGGTGCAAAAACCAACCTTTTCTACTGAGATGAGTTAATCCATTAATTGGGCTCTTTCTAGGAAAGAGACTGTATTTGCTCTTGATACCAGCCAAGTCTCCTCCAAAATGTCCTGAAATATTCAATCTTAAATTAAAATTAAATTAAAACATTGCTTTTATCTTAAACTCCCCAAAAAAGTGGTCTTCGATATTTACCTTACTGATCATAAACAAACACAACATGTAATAATTTTCCCTAATACTCCAGAGGTACCCTAATCTTCCAAAGTGTACTTGGTTAGTTCACTATTCTGGGAGGACTGCCTGCCCCAGTGATTTTTCTTTTACAAATACCGTTCACAAAAATGATTAACATATCATACTATTATGGGACTGTCTACAACAAATGAAGTGCAGTGGTTCAAGGAAACAGCTCACCACCACTTTCTCAAGGGTGGCCAGGGACGGGTAATAAATGCTGGCCCAGGCAGCAATGCCTAAATCTCATGAATGAGAAAAAAACACACCTTTCATCACACTTCCACAAAATAATAAAAATGTATCCATAAGTGGCATTTTCATCATTTCCCATAAAAACATTTAATACTATTTTACTGCTAAATTAACATTAATAATATGTTCACATTAAACTTACAATGAACTACATGGTGCCATACTTTACATAAAACTGTTTGGATCATAACAATTGATATCCTTTGGAAAAAGCATCAGCTATACTGTTATCTTTGCCAGGAACTTTAATTATTTTTAATTTGTTCGCCTGGAGGATGAAACTCCATCAAAACAACTGAAGGCTCTTGATCTAAATTCTCCAAAAATAAAACAAAGGGTTGTAGTCCGTATAAACAACAGTTTCTCCAGTGTGTTAGTGATGTAGACTTCAAACTGATGTCGAGACGTTACAAGACAATGTATCTTTCTCTATCATTGAATACATGCATTCAATTTTGTCAAAACAACTGACAGACCATTTCATCACCATTTTGTCATCTTGTTGTAAAACGGCACCCACACTGATGTCACTGGTGTCAACAATCTGTTTAGAAATCTTATCATAATTTGGTGCTGCCAAAACCAGTGTGGCTTCCAGTACGGGTTTCAAGCTATCAAAAAAATTGTGTCCTTGCATCTATTCAAATTCACAGTCTTCCCTTACAAGTTTGTCAAAGGAGGAACTATGGTATGGACACTTGAAACAAATGTCCAATAAATTTCATGCAAGGCAATATATCACAAATGTTCATATTTCGTCCTAGGCATGGGAACATCCAAAATAGCCCTTATTTTTATCTCTCTAGGTCCTACTTGGTGTTGTACCACTATGTAACCCAAATATTTTATTCAGATTTATAACCAAACTAGCTCTTTGTAGATAATGAAATAGTTCTTTCAAGTGATCTAATGTTCTTCCCAGGTAGTGGCTGAACACAACCAAACTGTCAATGCAGTTACATAGCCCCTCAATGACTTTATTGTTTAATCATTGGAATATTCTGGTGCATTTTTCATTACAAACAGCATGACTTTGTATTGAAAGATTCCATCCAGTTTACAAAAAATGATATTTCTCTTCGGCTTTCAATCAATGGAACTTGCTAATATCCTTTCAATGAGTCAATTTTGATGATGAACCGGACAGTACATGTCAAAGTCTTTCAACGCAGTTCTCCAATCTTGAAATAGGATTTGAGTCAACTTTTGATTTTTGTTGATTTTGTGATAATAAATACAAAAACTTTGCGACCCATCACAACTGGTGAGCTCCATCTACTACGACTCAGTTCAGTAATGTAACTGCTAAACAAAACTCCTTCACTTGGGCTAATTGTGATTGTAAAGACATTGTTTTATAGCTAACACATCCCTACGTGCACATAATGAACAACCAAAGATGTTTTCCTGAACTATTTACACAAATTGATTTATGATTCTGTAACAGCCACTTTCATAGCTTTCTGGAAGATAAATTATCTTGCTGTGTAATGTTTTAAATTCCTCTGTATTATTATTCAATCTGATTATGGAAGATCAATTTGTAATTTTTCAAATTATGATTAATTCTCCAACTGACCTGATAGTATTTTCATTTCACTCCCTACTTCTTTCACAAACAATATATACACTTTTCTCCTGATTCTTCCCTGTCATGATGTCTCTTTAATGTATTAACATGATACGTTGGCTGATTTTTCTTCCTTTCTGGAGAATTCACTTCATTATTTTCTCATTTTTTTTATTCTTTCATTCATGGGACAAGCATATTTTCTCCATCCCTAATCGTCCTTAAAATGTGGTAATGACCTGCCTTCTTGAATTGATACACTGCAGTCACTGTAGATTTAGGGAAGGAGTTCAAGGATTTTAACCCAGCATTACTGAAAGAACTGTGAGATATTTCTAGGTCAGAATAATGAGCGGCTTGGATGGGAACTTGCAGGTGGTGGTGTTCTCATTTATCTGTTGCTCTTGTCCTTCTTCATGGAAGTGGTCATGAGTCTGGAAGGTGCAGCAGTGGAGCAGGAAGTGAATTTTTGAGGAAGTGGTTTCAACCCAGCAGGGGACTTTTTTTCCTTTATTCATTCATGGGACATGGGCGCCGCTGGCTTGGCAGCATTTATTGCCCATCCCTAATTGCCCAGAGGGCAGTTAAGAGTCAACCACATTGCTGTGTGTCTGGAGTCACATGTAGGCCAGACCAGGTAAGGATGGCAGTTTCCTTCCCTAAAGGGTGTTAGTGAACCAGATGGGTTTGTCTGACAATCGACAATGGATTCACGGTCATCATTAGACTGTTAATTCCAGATATTTTATTGAATGCAAACTCCACCATCTGCCGTGGCAGGATTCGAACCCAGGTCCCCAGAACATTATCTGGGTCTCTGGATTAACAGTCCAGCAATAATATCCCTAGGCCATCACCTCCTCAACTACTTTGTCCTGGATGGTGTCAAGCTTCTTGAGTGTTGTTGGGGCTGCACTCACTTGGGCAAATGGGAAATATTCCTTTACACTCTTGACTAGTGACTTGTGGATAGTTGACATGCTTTGGGGAGTCAGGAAGTGAGCTAATCGCTGCAGGATTCCTGGCCTCTGATCTGCTCTAGTAGCCTCAATATTTATATAACTAGTCCATTTCAGTTTCTGGTTAATGGTAACCCCTAGGATTTTGATGGTGGGAGATTCAGTGATGATAACACCATTAAGTATTAATGGCTGGTTGTTAGATTCTCTTTTATTGATAATAGTCCTTGCCTGCCACTCGTGCAATGCAGATGTTACTCACCACTTGGTAATCTAAACTTGCATATTGTTTAGGTCATGTTTCGTTTGGACTGCTTCAGTACCTGAGGAACCATGAATGGGGTTAAACATTATGCAATCATCAACAAATATCCCCACTTCTGACCTTATGATGGAGGGAGATCATTGATGAAGCAGCTGAAGATGGTTGGGCCCAGGACATTACCCTGAGTAACTCCTGCAGAGATGTTTTGGAGCTGAGATGGCTGCCAACATTCCTTGCTGTTAGTTATGACTCCGAGCATGGGATAATTGTCCTTCTCATTTCTATTGGCTTTAGTATTGCTGGGGTTCCTTGATACCACATGAAGTTAAATGGAAGCTCGATGTCAAAGACAGTCACCCTTACCTCCCCTCTTGAGTTCCGTTCTTTTGTCCACGCTTGAACCATGGGATGAACGCTGACATTTGCCATGCTGGTGACCTTCAGCCAGACTCTTTCAAATGCTTCAGCCTTGCATTTTGTACTGAAGTTCTGCGCTCCTCTATCATTGAAGATGGGCATTTTTGAGGAACCACTTACTCCAGAGAGTTGTTTATTTGTCCACAATTATTCACAACTGGATGAGACAGGAATGTAGAGCTTACATCTTCTCTGTTAGAATCACAGAATCATAGAATCCCTACAGTGTGGAAACAGGCCCTTTGGCCCAACAAATCCACACCGACCCGTGGGGCATCCCACCCAGACCCATCCCCTTATAACTCACATAAGCTACACATCCCTGAACACTCAGGGCAATTTAGCATGGCCAATCCACCTAATTTGCACATCTTTGGACTGTGGGAGGAAACCAGAGCACCCGGAGGAAGCCCATGCAGACACGGGGAGAATATGTAAACTCCAACAGATATGTTGGGTGCTTGTGACAAAGGCATGGCAATAATTACAGATTATTTTGATCTATATTAAAAATTGGAAAAATTAGATTTGTAATAGTAGCCTTGATTGAGAGTTCATAGAATGCTTTTGAGATAGTGTTTTAAAGCAGCATGCTCTGGAACTGACCACATATGAATTTGGATTATAAGTAGCAGGAAGAATAATATGATTGAATTTTACATCCAGTTGACAGGAGAAAATGTACATCAAAGTCTTGTAGTTTAAACTTATATAAGGGCAACTGACTGAGTATGAGAAGAAGCCAGTTAGAAATGTAAAAGTGGATAGCAAGTGTGTCTACAGGTATCTAAAAAGGGAAAGAGAAAGCAAAGTGAGTATTTGTCTTGTAGAAGATGAGACTGGGGAGTAAATAAATAAAAAAAAATGGTGGATGCAATGAATAACTATTTTGCTTCTTCACTGTTGAGAATACAAACTGCAATGCTTGTAAACAAGAGGTTGAAGGAAAAGGGGTACATGGTGAAATTATAATCCTGAGAGGAAATTCTAAGTAAACTGATGGAGGTTTGCTTGGTAAATCTTTGGGTCCACATGAACTTAATTCTTAGGTCTTGCAAGAGGTGGCTAATGAGATACTGGATGCCTTGTCAATTTTCCAAAGTTTGCTAAGTTATGGAAAAGTTTGAAGAGCAACAAGTATAACACTTCAATTCAAGAAGGGAGGAAGGCATAAAACAGAAAATTGTAGCTTGTCCGTCAAGGGGAAGGTATTAAAATTGATCATTAAGCTGGTTATAGTTCAACACTTGGTAAAAACTCAAGGTCGTCAAATAGCATCAGTGTGGTAGTGTGAAAAAGAAATGATATTTAGCCAATTTATTGGAATTCTTTGAAGGAGTGACATGGGTTTTAGATTTGGGGAACCCACCGATGTACTGTTCCTGGATTTTCAGAAGGCATTTGAAAAGATTTCACATAAAAGAGGTTTTTTGCCCAAAGTGTATCGGGATAATATACTAGTATAGATTGAGTTCTGCTTGGCAGAATGTGATGAGTGGGGAGCTGTGCTGAGCTTATTAATTGTTTACAATACATATTAATTCATTAACATGAGAGGATTGAAGTCATAGTGGCTAGATTTGTGGTTGACACAAAACTAGGAAGGAAGGTGCGTTGTACATATGACATAACAAGGATATAGACCTGCTGGCCTTATCCAGTCTGGCTCATTTGGAAAACTAGGCCCGCAGCAGTGTGGTTGTCACTTAACTTATCCTGAAGTGGATTTGCAAATTTGTCAATTGTAACAAACTGTTAGAACAAAAAACTACCTGAGCTGCAGGTGTTCAGAAAGAACTCCCAACTCCACATTCTCAGGGCAACTGGGCAGTGATTGAAAAATGTTGGCCTTGCTGGAAATCCCACACTTCATAAGAATTAACCCTTTTAATAAAGGAGGCATTTTCCTTTCCTCCACAAGGTTACACAGGTTTTGAGATCATAGTCCCATGAGGTGACAGTGAAGCAATGGTAAAGTTACTAGATTAGTGATCCAGAATGCCATTTGGTTTGTTAATGTTCTTTAGGGAAGGAAATCAGTTGTCCTTACCTAGCCTGGTCTACATGTTTCTCCAGATCCACAGCAATAGGTTTGACTCTGAACTGCCCTCGGGTAATTAGTAATGTAAAATAAATTCTGACCGTGTCAGTTACACCCATATTGCACAAATGAATAATTTTAAGAAGACTTGTTTATGTGCACTCAATAAAAATGTAGGTGACTAGTTAATGCCTCAACATTTGCTCCCTAGCCAGAAAGTGTCCCCATTGCTGCACTCATCTCAGTAAAGGTGACCCAGATGGTGGAATCCTTATTTTGGGGGAAGTAAGTGTGGGTTGGTTAGCTGCACTGCCCCTGAACACCGATCTGAAGTGACTACAGGAGTTACCAAGTGCTTAATATGCCCACCCTCTTTCTCTGGGACGTCATTGTTTTTTAAATGTTAGTGTCTCCAGCTGTTAACATCACAAACCCTGACCCCTGCCCACTCCCCATATTCATTTGTAAGCTCACAGGAATCCTATTAACTTAGTGTCAGCTCACTGTTCCCTACCCTTTCTCTTGGCTCCTTATATCCCGACTCGACGTCATGCCGCAGCCCCCTACACTTTACCCATAAACCTTCCATGCCAACTCATCCAGTACCCACTATGAGCAGACCTCAGAATCCATGCTGAGATAAAATAAGATTATAAATATCCATTAGAAACTCTACTCTATATTAAAAAAATTGTGAAATCCAATTCAACAAATTTAAATCCCATCAGTTTTTTAATCCTTATCAAAACAAACATCTGTATCTATAATCCCATTTCAAAGGCAACTAATCCTTTAATGACCTCTTTGAGCTTCCACTCGTAGTGTTAATTTACATATTTATAATGATAGACTGTGGAAGCATTAATCATGACAAAATGATAACACTTAGGGTTGTGTCAATAAACAGCTACTCAATGAGTGCTCACGGTACAGTGCTAGTGTCCGTCCCTCTGACCCAGGAGGCCTGCATTCAAATCCTAACTGCTTCATATGTTATATAATAACATCTCTGAACAGGTGGATTAGCAAATAGTGAAACAGATTCTGAAACTGCCTGAACAGGTTGTACTAAACTCATTCAACAGACAGGCATTTTTCCAATTTTCAAAGGGCTTCATGTTAAATATATTACAGATTAGCAGTTCTCCAGATATTATCTATCATTAATGAAGATGGATGGTTTCTCCAATTTTCAGTGGTGGGGCAAGTTGTTAGTTTAGGATTTTCAGATCTGATGTCACTCCACTAATTTTGTTAATGCTATGGAGTCTCCATGACTCTGAAATTCAGGCCTAATATCACTGAGTAGCAAATTATTAATACAGTCCTGATCACCATTTTATAGTAGTCTGTATATAAATCAGTTTGTGGCATTGATTTAACTGGCTCACTAAGACCAGATGTTACTACAGCCCTTTGTTTCCTAAGCATATAATTTTTCTACCTTTCCTTTTCCAGGGAGTGATGGTGGGAATAGGTCAGAAGGAGTGTTATGTTGGTGATGAAGCCCAGAGCAAGAGAGGGATTCTGACCCTGAAGTATCCAGTTGAGCATGGGATTGTGACCAACTGGGATGACATGGAGAAGATCTGGCATCACACCTTCTACAATGAGCTGCAAGTTGCGCCAGAGGAACATCCCGTTCTCCTTGCAGAGGCACCTCTCAACTCCAAAGCTAACCGGGAGAAGATGACTCAGATTATGTTTGAGACCTTTAACACGCCGGCTATGTATGTCTCCATTCAGGCTGTGCTGTCCTTGTATGCCTCTGGCCGCACGACAGGTATTGTAATGGACTCTGGTGATGGTGTGACTCACACAGTACCTATTTATGAAGGGTATGCCTTGCCCCATGCCATTCTGCGACTAGACCTGGCTGGCAGGGACCTGACTGACTACCTGATGAAGATTCTGACTGAACGTGGGTACTCTTTCACAACCACAGCTGAAAGGGAGATTGTCCGTGACATCAAAGAGAAGTTATGCTATGTGGCTCTTGACTTTGAGTCCGAGATGGTTATGGCTGCCTCCTCCTCAACCCAAGAGAAAAGCTATGAGCTACCAGATGGTCAAGTCATCACCATTGGCAATGAATGTTTCAGAAGCCCAGAGGCTCTCTTCCAACCTTCCTTACTAGGAATGGAGACAACTGGAATCCACGAGGCCGTCTTCCACAGTACCACAAAATGTGATACGGACATCAGGAAGGACCTGTATGCCAGTATTGTTTTATCTGGTGGATCCACCATGTACCCAGGCTTTGCAAATCGAGTGCAGAAGGAAATCACAGCATTGATTCCGAGCACAATGAAGATTAAAATCATTGCTCCACCTGAAAGGAAGTATTCAGTGTGGATTGGTGGCTCAATCCTAGCTTCCCTCTCTACCTTTCAACAAATGTGGATCATCAAACAGCGATATGATGAGTCAGGGCCATCGATAGTTCATCGCAAGTGCTTCTAATCATGTTCCCTCAGTGAACCTGATCTGGCTTTGGGCATTATCATAAGCAAAATGACCCCGTATACAGTTTCACTAATCACTTATCTAACTTCATGAATCGGTAATCTTCTTTATTCTAAGTGATATTGAATTCCAAATACCACATTCCTCGAGATTTTGTTCCAAATAGTTAGTATTCTAATTTGCATGCCGGGGGCCTTCCAATTGTTCAGAGGCCCTTTCCTGTGTTATATTACAAAATTAAAAGCCAATTAATTTTCCATTTCAAAATCTTACTTTCTTTCATCTTTCTGACATGTCCAAATATTGTCCATGTGATTCCTTTATAATACTTGTTGTACACACTTAGCTTTGATGTTCATATGTTTGTGAGTCTCATGTCCGAACAACAGCCTTTGTGCAAATTCCTCTATGTGTAACATTGTCAATAAAATTGAGGTGATCCATCTCTTGAAAGAGGGTCAAGACACACCGACACAAGATCTCGCATGCCTTGTTGGCAGGGGCAACATAAGGCTCTTGAAAAGTGACCCTGTTGCCGCCCATCCCTTCTCTTTGCTCCTTCTGCCACGTGTTGTATTGTCCATTCTGATCAATCCTGCTGGCAGATTACCACCAGCCCCACCTCCCTGCTGAACTCAGACTTGTCAGTTCTGTTGAAATCCAACTGCTAAATTCTTTCAGTATTTCTGAATTATGTGGTCACAAGGTCACAATTGGAAACAGGAAGAGAAATCAAAGAATAAAGAGAAGGATGTTAAAGCTCAGTTATCAGAAGCTATGTTTGATCAAATGGTTAAGAAAAAGTCAAGAACAGGTGGAGGACAAAGTGGATATTTTCAGTTCAGAGAAATTAGATGAATTACAACAGAAAGATGCAAAACTAAAGCATTTGTATCAAAAGTCATTCACAGAAGAAGAATCTGAGTGTATCCCAGAATGTTACTACCTTAAAAATGAAGTCTTGATGAGGAAATGGAGACCATCACATATTCAGGCAGATGAGAAATGGGTAGAAGTTCATCAGGTTGTATTATTGGTGGGTTATAGAAAGGAGGTCTTGTGGGTAACACATGAATGATCAAGCAGCAGGTCATTTGGGAGTATTGGAAATTGAAGCCAAAATATAAAAATGATTTTATTCGTCTGGGCTGCATAAGGATGTGGTTGCATTTTGCCGGACATGTCATATTTGGAAAACCTCAGGCAGTGTTAAAACCAGTTTTGGTTATTGGCTTTTAGGAATCCTTTTAACTTGCTTGAAGAGGTGAATTGATGGGAGCCAATGGGGAGTCCAATTAAGAAGTTGTTTGGAGGATTGCTTTGTGTTACTGTCATCTTTAGCTGTTGACTGAAGGTGGGTCGTGACATTGGGGGTTGGGGGTTGATAAAATAGAATGATGGAGAAGAGTCTTCTATTATATATAAGTTGCATCTGTGGTATTGTGATGAACAAAGCAAATCTTGCTTTAGTAAGAACATTCTTAAAATCCTGGATATTTTCTAATCATCTTACTCAGATATTAAAATATGTACCTGGAACAAGAAGAGCTTTTATTCATTCATGAAATAAGTGCGTTGCAGGCTCGACCAGCATTTATTACCCATCCCTAATTGCCCAAAGGGCAGTTAAGAGTCAACCACATTGCTGTATGTCTGGAGTCACAAGTAGACCTGACCAGACAAAGATACAGTTTCCTTCCCTAAAGGAAATCAGTGAACCTTAAACCCAGGCCTCATGCCAAGGGATTCTGATAAGGCGGAGTTCAGAAGTGAATTGAATTACCGAAGAGATGATGATACAAAGTAAAGAAGGGTGTAAATAGGAAAATAAGGAGATACTCAGCTTCAGGACTGCTGAGCTGGGACTGGAGGAAGTGTAGGGGGCTAGTGCTTGGGGTGGAGATTCTGTACTGATCTGTGATCCCAGGGTGGTCTAGTCTCCGAGGGTCTATTGCTTATAATTGACTCCAGTAGCTTAAAGTCTTATACTATTTTTCAGGTTATTGATGTTTTCTGGGCTGCATTTAATTTTTTTTTGCTCTAAGTGTGGAAGCAGGGATTTCAAAGATAGGTAACTCCTGCCCACACAATGAGTACACAGGTCAGATCAAGGGACAAATCACACGTCAGTAGTGACCTGACGGGTTTCTTGGCCATTTCTGTATCTCACCAATGAAATCTTGTCAAGCCTGAAACTCTCAACCATCAGAGGCCAGCAGCAGCCACTGGAAGCTGGAGAACAGTGATGGAACCCAAGTTAGTCAAGTCTTTAATGCTGTGCTGTCGAGGAGTTCAGTCCCTTTTTTTAAAGTGAAGGGATCACAGTGTGGGTGTTGCAGGAAGATGGGTATCAGTCACTATCATTTGCTCCATTCTGCAGATCAGGGGAAAATGGAGGACCCAGTTGTCAGGCTGCCCTGCTTTCCTTATTTTGGAAAGCGGTTGCTTTTCTTGCCTGCTGGGAAGGCATGAACTTTGACTTCTGAGGCCTTCAGGCCCTAACTGATGAACTGACCATTTAAGGACCTTTATTTATGATAGGCCAGGAAGGTCACCCATGGACTTTCCTGCCCAGAATTTAATGGCTCAGGTGGTTGGTGTTGCAGTGCCAGCCTGTCCCATTATTAGAGATAACACCGTGTGGAGCTGGAGGAACACAGCAGGCCAGGCAGCATCAGTGGGACAAGAAAGTTGACATTTCAGGTCGGCACCCTTCTTTAAAAATGGGGGTGGGGTGGGGAAGAGAGCTTAGAAATAGAGAGAGGAGGGTTGGGGTTGGGCAAGGTAGGTGGGATGGTGATAGTTGAGTGCAGGTAGGGAGTAGTGGGGATTGGTCAGTGAGGTGGGAGGAGTGGATAGGTGGGAGAGAAGATGGACAGGTTGTGTCAGGTCGAAGAGGCGGGGATGAGAGGGAGGGTTAGTCATAGGATGAGGCCGAGGGGGGTGGGGAGAATTTGATACTGGTAAAATCCATGTTTAGGCCATTGGGCTGTGGGCTCCTGAGGTGTTGCTCCTCCAGTATCCGGGTGGTATCACTGTGGCACTGGAGGAGGCCCAAGATGGACATATCACCCAGGGAGTGGGAGGGGGAGTTAAAATGGTTCCCGACCAGAAGGTGTTGTCGTTTATCAAGAACAAAGTGCAGGTGCTCTACAAAGTGGTCTCCGAGCCTTTGCTTGGTCTCACCGATGTAGAGGAGGCCGCATCAGGAGCAGCAGATGCAATGGACCACATTGACAGATGTGCAGGTGAACCTCTGTCTGATTGGAAAGGTTTGTCTTCTGCCTGGAATGGAGGTGAGGGGGGACGTGTAGGGGCAGGTTTAGCACTTCCTGTGGTTGCAGGGAAAGGTGCCGGAGGCAGGGTGGGGCTAGTGGGGAATGTGGATCAGATGAGGGAGTTGCAGAGAGCAGTCCCTACGAAAGGCAGGTAAGGGTGGGGAGGGAAATATGTCTTTGGTTGTGGGGTCGGATTGTAGGTGGCGGAAGTGGCGGAGAATGATATGTTGAATCCGAAGGTTAGTGGGGTGATATGTGAGGACAAGGGGGATTCTGGCTTTGTTTTTGTTGCGGGGAGGGGATGTGAGGACAGAGGTGCAGAAAATGCAAGAGGTGCAGTCAAGAGCATTTTCGACCACCGAAGGGGGAAATTTACAGCCCTTGAAATAAGAGGCCATCTGGATGTTCAGGAGTGGAGTGCCCCAGCTTAGGAGCAGACACAGTGGAGGAATTGGGAATAGGGGATGGCATTCTTGCAGGAAGGTGAGTGAGAAGAGGTATAGCTGTGGGAATTGGTGGGCTTGGAATAGATGTCAGTTTCGAGGCTGTCTCCATCTCTGGTGACCGAGGTCCAGGAAGGAGACAGAGGTATCCGAGATGGCCCAGGTGAACTTGAGGTTGGGGTGAAAGGTGTCGGTAAAGTTGATGAACTGTTCAAGTTCCTAGTGGGAGCACGACGCGGCGCCGATACAGTCATCGATGTAACGGAGGAAGAGGTGGGGGATAGGGCCAATGTAGCTACGGAAGGGGGATTGTTCCACGTATTCTACAAAGAGGCAGGCATAGCTTGGGCCCATGCGGGTTCCCATGGCCACCCCCTTAGTCAGTAGGAAGTGCCCCAATATTAGTCATTTCCAACATCTGCCCTGTCAGATCAAGGGATTGGAAAACTGTCTGTAACTATTCAAACTGGGTCTGAACCCATCTTTTGTTTCCTTAAATTGAGCGCTGAATATTGGCCTGGGAATATATAAAATAGCTGGGATTTTTTGAATCCACCTAAGACTGTAGATGGGGACTGGGTTGAACATTTTGTTTGAAAGGTGACCCCCAGTACAGTGCAAAAAGTACCACAGAATAATGTTTATACTATAGCAACAGTGCGATATGGGTTTATTTGGACATTGACCGTTCATAAAAACTAAATTGGAATGATTTCATCATACAAAGAAATTTTCATCCTGATAAGAGTATTCTAAACACAGAAGAAACTGATATCACCAAGATAAGTATTTGATTGCTTGGCTGCTTTCCTGAGCGGTGGAATGCAGTCATGAAAGAAATGCCAACCTTTGACCCCACCCCCCTTTCTTTGCCAACTACAACCCCAACTCCAAAATTCCTTTCCTCTCCAATTCATTCCTACCTTTCCTCGAACAAGGCGATCAACCATGTTAAGAGATAACAAGCATGGGGCTGGATGAACACAGCAGGTCAAGCAGCATCATAGGAGCAGGAAAACTTGACGTTTCGGGCCTAAACCCTTCATCAGAAACCCTTTCTGATGA